>CP092884.1:6502610-6527212 GCA_030710605.1 Cordylochernes scorpioides | reverse complement strand
GTTTAACACTGTCCTAAGTATTGAGGTT
Source organism: Cordylochernes scorpioides (assembly GCA_030710605.1). Lineage (NCBI taxonomy): Eukaryota > Metazoa > Arthropoda > Arachnida > Pseudoscorpiones > Chernetidae > Cordylochernes > Cordylochernes scorpioides. The sequence goes on along the minus strand of CP092884.1, from coordinate 6,527,184 downwards.
CCTGACTATCTCAGCAGTAAATTGGGTTCTTGGGATTCCAGGATGACAAATGATGTACAGAGCCGCCTGAAAATCAGAAGAATTGACAAAGTCTTGTCGTGGCATGATTCTAATAGATCTGGTAGCATAGAGGATGGTCAATAGTTCATTCTGGTTCATTCTGGAATGAGGTACAATTATTGTGAATCTCAAGTTTCGAGGGTGAATAGGGAGCTGGGAGCACCACTGTGCTGCACCAACACCAATGGAGGACCAAGAGTTATCTGTATGAACAATAGTGGCTTGTTGTGGCAGTGTCTTGGAGAATTAGAGGAATCTTCTTAGAGGTAGGGAGAGAACAGAGGGTCTCTGGGATACGACTCAAAGGGACCTTTTCTTAGCGCCCCCAGTTTGCTAGATGGGATTTGACAAATAAATCTAGTGGAAGACAACCTGTGAGGGAGATTGCTTGGATAGTTGGAATACAAGGGCCTCCTCTGATTGATTCTTTAGCATACTTATAGTAGAGACTACTTGTTGTCGAAAACCCGCTTTCTCCAAACCCCAGAGCCATAGAAGATGGCTGGAAGGATCACTATGTTTTGTATTTTCGGCCCGCACTGATGGTGAGTCCGAATTGTCCCTGGATCGTACTAGACAGTCGAGGGAGTATCCACCTGCACATTTTCTGAATGTTGTCCAGGTGATTTACAAAGTTTATTTTGGAATCGAAGGTAACACAAGGATTTTTATAGTGTTATAAACTAGAATAGGTTGATTCAGAAATTTTTGCCATGATAGCAGGAACGCTTGGCTTTCCAATGGAAGAGGCAGGCCTGGGTTTTCTTTGGATTGAATGTTGGCCCCTGAGTTGTACTCCAAAGAAAGAGGTGTTTTAAGAATTGCTTGATCTCTCGTGTTGGAAATCTGTGGATGAAGTGAATCAGTACTGTCAAATCGTCTGCGAAAATGGTGATTTCATAGTTATTTGGCCTTGGAAGAAAAGGGAATTTTCTAGCTCCTATGTTGAAGTATAAAGAGCTCAGCATTCCACCTTGGGGGACCCCAAGTAGTGTAGTAGAAGTAAGATTGGAGTTCCAAGCTTTGTAAATTACTTGCCTTCCACGGAGGAAGAAGTTGGATCAACTCGACAGTGTTGAAGGCGTGGCTGATGTCCATATCAATAGCTAAGGTATTCCTCCAGTATGGAGGTCATTGCTGATGATGTTAATGGAATCAAGAGCCATTTCAGCTAAGCGCCCTGGAAGGAAGCGAAACTGCTGGGATGGGAACCAGCATTGGCAATCAGCTATCCATTGCAGAAGCGTCAGTATAAACCTTTCATGGACTTTGGCCAAGGTATTGAGTAACATTATAGGACAGTTACTTGTCCTTGTCCATTGTATTGGGCGAATAGGAGATTTTTCAAGGTATGAGAACCAATAGACCGGATTTCCACAGGGTTGGGAAGTGTTTGAGATACAAGCATTTTGTGAAGAGATGTAACAGTAGTTCGTGTATTGCTGGTCCATCTGGATCGTCCAAAGACTTCAGACACTGTGAAGGCTGGTTCTTGGTTGTATGATGGAAGCCAATCCATTGATGGGGTTGGAACTGTCTAGTCTGTTGGAAAATAATGTTGAAATATTTCCTGGCAGATTTCCTCTATTATGAGTGAAATGTCTTCATTGTATTTGAGCAGAGGTTGCTCTCTGGAGATATATTGGTGAATAGAGCTCCATGCGACCGAAGACACCTCTTGGCACAGTGTTAGCCAGGGGAGATGTTTTTTTTCGCTTCTTAGCCGATATGAGTTTGTTGAGGCGGCCTCTATATAGCTCTTTAAAGAAGCTCCTGATGTAAAAGAAGTTGTTTTGATAGCAACTTTGTGAAGCAATAACTATATTGCGGTGTTTTGAAAGTTCCTCGCTACATCATAGTTTTGAAGGCCTTAGATTTTTTTTCATGGAGGCATTGCAGGTCTTCTGGAGACAGGTAGAGAGAAGAATAACTATATCATCAATGTCGTCTGAAGTGAATGCCGTTTGGAGGGTTTGGAGACGCAATTCGATGTGGTGGAGGGTGGACCCAATGAAGGCTTTGAAGATTTCTTCCAGACCTGAAATCTCTACCTAGGAACTCAATGTAAATATTTATGTTACCTACTGTTCTAAAAGCTTATGTCCACACATAGTTTATAAAATACAATATCTAATATTTCATCCTTCAATGTCGCATATATAAATGGTGCAAAATGGTGAAACACAGTATTAGAGCTCTAAAAAGCGGTCTGGTAGAATGAATTAGCGAACTGCTTGGAGGGTTCACCACTGATTAGCCAAGCCCTCCAATTATTTTTCATCACAGTAAGAACATTAGCAATTTGTAATTTGTGTAAAAAAACTTTTGTGTTCAGTGTTTTTTTTTTTCATTATTTATTTATGCTTATGAGGTGATACAGCAACATCTTTACAATTAGAGAGGAGACAAAATGAACCAAATCTAGAAAAAAGAAGTGAGGACATATCGGTCATTAAAGTCTGAGAGGCAAGGCCTTCAGCCAGTTCAGGAACATGGGTGCATAATGTAGCTGCTGTATTGTCCTGTATTTTTTTTTTTATCTTGTGTATAGATAGAGCGTTGTTGCCTTTCAATTAGAATTCTTCATTGTTAATTTTCAAAACAATCATTTTGAAGAAAGAAAAAATTAAGTAAAAATGTATTATTGAAGCAGAGCCTGGGTAGGGACAATCTCCTTCTGACGCTTACCCATAATGAGAATATGGACAGGTTCCCCGCCCAATCAAGCGCCGAAAAGAGAAAGGTCATTGTCAACCTGAACAGCGAGAAAATGGCTCTTTCAGGGGAAACTAGCAGTACCCTCTTCACAAGAAGCTCTCCCACACTAGGAACTCTGCTCGGTTTTTCAAATTAACATCCTAGTTTCGACTCTGACACGCGGCATCGCACTCTTCACTAGAGAATCCATCTCTGATATTTTCTCAAGGAACACGATATGGACATCTGCTTCCTTCAGGAGACCAACGCCATGACCATGGACGACGCAGGAGACGCCATTCACCAGCATCAAATGATATAGCGTGGAAAAATTGCTGTCATCGATCTCACCATCAGAGAGTCTCACTGACCCATGTCAACGCCCACCTCTCTCATGCTCCTGAAGACCAATACAGCAAATACAGACCATCGCAGCATTGGCGTGTGAAGAAGGTGTGTGAATCCTAAGTGGCCAGAGAATCTCTATGGGTGTTGCCTAAAAACCTGGCTTTAAATTCAGTTCTATTTTACCTAGTCGACGCTGCCACTTTCAATGATGCGATGAAACACACCAAAGTCGCCATCTTCGGAAGAAGCGCGTCGTCTAAATATAATCCTTCTTTCATAAGGTTTTTCGACTGCATTAATCAATACCAAACTTCTAATTACGACTACTCAGGCCACTATTACACCACTATTAGGGCTTGATCCAAGTGGGATAACCAGATCCTTCAAGACATGCATGCATTAGCAAGCTGCTACAACCGATTGAGTGGAAATGGTCATTGATGAAATGCTGAAAGACCTGACAAATATTTCACCCCCCCCCCCATCCCGATACTATGGTGATATTGGATTGGGACCAAGACATATCTGATCCTAGTCACGCGCACTTTCTATCGCTGAGCCAGACTGGATGATAGCATTGCCCACTCAGACTACCTTTCCTTGTTAAACCTTGAGTGTTCCTTTGATACCAAGCTCGTAGCTAGGCTGAAGCAATCGCCGACTTCCTCGCTGAATTAACCCTCTTGGAGTTTGTCAAAGGGACCCGATCTTTCTCGCTAGCAGATGCAACAGCCATTCACCGCTGCCAAATAGCCGTGCCCTTGTATAAAATGAACTACTCTGTGAGTTTGTCAAGGCTTTGGAAGATTTCTTCGCTCAAACTCTCTGAAAAATATACGAGGCTTTTCGTCTCCGCGGGGCCTTGCCCCATCTTTGAGACATAACAAAGTCATAAGGTGGTCCTGGTATACAGGCACTCTGGCCAATCAGACTCCCAACGACTGACTACAGGATCCTCAGCGACGTTCTCATGGGCTGTCTGCGTCGTCATCTGCCAGACCTTGTGCCCAAGGTCATTCTCCTGAAACATTGCGCAAGTGTCGACAAGGTCTCCTGGGCGTCGAGAAATGCCATGCCGCTGACTATGACCTCGTTATTCCCGAAATTGGTGTTTTACAGTCTGAACAGGAAAAACCTATGCGTCCTGTTGGAGAATTTGGACCTGCTGTCTGCCTACGGGTCGCTTACTGTCCTCTATGGGGAAGCATACGCCATTATATGGTTAGGAGATTTCCACCTTAGGGCCTTTTCCACTTCCCAAAGTGTTGAAACAGGGATTCCGCTTTAAAATCGCCTTCTTCATTATTGGAGTTGTGCCTCTTCTATGCCATCTTGAGAGGATATTGGGCCAGAATTGCGTGGTGCCTATGCGCATGACATTGTACTCTTCATCAGGTGAACGCTCAGATTTGAGCTCGTGCCCCTGATCTAAGAAGAGTACCGCATGACCTCTGTGAAGGCTGTCAACTTTGGCAAGAACTGTGAACTCTAGTGCGGTTCCTGAAGGCACCTAGCGGATATTTCTGGGAATCTCCTGGACGTCCGCATCTTTGACTGTACTGGGCTGCCTGATATCTGCCCAGAACACCATCGCCTCCCACTCGATGGGGCTGCTGGAGAAGCCTATCATTGATGAGCCATGTCCCCACTGCTGTAGGCGCAGAATGCGCGCTTTGTGCGGGGTACAAGCCGAGTCTCGTGGCTTCCCGTGGGCATACTGGCGCGTCCAGTCTTGAGGGTGGCGTTGGCGTGCTGGACATCATGTGTCAGCTTTGGCTCGCCTGGCTGAAGGGGATCCAGGCTTCAACACGCAGCGCCTCCAACTGGTACTCAGTTGGGCGTAGCTGACCCCGCTGGTTCTCATCGGCGAGGAAGTGACTGCTAAGTCCCTGTAAGGCCGCCTCCTGAGTCCTTGATCTGGACCACTGGGTTCTGCACCCATCCAGCTCTAGGTCTCCATTTGCAGCTTTAAGGCGAAAGTTTGGGACATAGAATAAGTGGTATTTGGGTGAATCGTGGATAATGTATTATATACATCATATAGATCTTGAAATAATAGACCCTTCGGCCAAAGGAGATTTTTATTTTTCCGATGTTTCAATAAAATATTTTGTCCTTGTTAGGGAAAAATAAAAACACCTCTGGCCGAAGTTTCTGTTATTTCAAGAACTATAAATGCCGACCAGGGGCAAGATAATCATATAAGTCATAAAGGTTCCAAAAAAAATTGTTATTATTAAAATGAAAATGTTATTAAAATATAAAATGTGTTAATGTGCAATGCATAACAATCAGTGTGTGTGGAATGGTGGAGATCCAGACAGATCCAGCCCAGACGAGCTCAAGTGTCGACTGTAAACACGGCGGCGTCTGCCTGCATCAAAGGAGCCGCCAACATAAACATCAGAACACGGCTTGGTTTGCTACCCACCAGTCGCGTGTTTTCCACTGTCCTCTTAATAGGGCAGTTTTAGGGCCTGGGGCCAAAGTTCTGACCGCATGGAGAGTGGGTAGGACTTTGAGCCTAGCGCTGCAGTCCTCGGCTCCCGCCTCGCGGGTAGCAGCGGTCTGTACCCGGCAGCCTGAAAGAGGGTGGCTGGGGCTAACTGATCACGACAGATCAACGTGGATCTCAGTGGAAGAGTTAGTGTTTGCCAAATAGGAGTCTGAGACTGGAGTGACGTCCAGTTGCAGATTGCGCAAAGTTGGGAGGCTTGACGGCCACCAACATATGCTGATCAGCACCTTCTCGTGGTGCGCCCTGAGCATGCTTCTAACGAAAGCGTGGCCAACGCTGACAGCTAGTCTGACAAGTCTGGAAAGACGGATATGCCCAGTGACGGCCTTGGCTTCCGGTGGCGGCTGGTGTCATTACTTACAGGAGCAAACTAAATGCAAAATCAAAATGAATAAAGTGGATTTTGCAGACAACGAGGTCCAGGTAGCGCCTGGGAACGGGTGGGAGGAAGACCCCTCTTGCCGTGGAGTGAATGATCTCGGAGCTGACGGGCCAGCCCGAGAGTCTACTAGCTTCTCATGCAATCCTTATAAAAATAAAACGTCTGCCCATGAAGATAACTCCGAGAGTACCAAGAGTACCTCGTTAGATAACCCAAATAATTCCCCTGCTGCGCCCACTAATGGCCCAGGGAAGTCCCCTATGGAAGCAAGCACCCCCCGCACAGCTCTTGTCGACGAGACTCGAGAGGATAGGCAGGGTGCTCACTTGAGTCCGCGGAAAACGACGCGGCCGCCTGAGGATTTGGCCCCAGGTGCCTCCCGCACTGCTAGCCCTGAAAAATCAGAGCGAGACGATAGGGAGGACCGTCTATCACCCCCTGATATCCGTCGCACGAAGGTGATCAACATGGAGGTCCCGTTGGATCCTTTTATGTTGATCGATCCTTCTTCTGGGACGAGAATCGACCCACCAGTCGAGGAGTCAGGGTTTGGGGTAGATTTCACCAAGCCAGGGTACCTCAACGACCTGTCTGACTTTCTAAACCAGGCGTTGACACCCCAGAAGAAGAATTCAGAGCTCGAGGAGATTGCCGAGGCCATTCACGACACCCTTGCCACCTTAGTGCGACAAAGGAGAATCGCAAATATTCACGTGAACACCCTTGAGCAAAACTTCGATAGGCTTCTCAAGAAGCATAGAGCTCAAATCAAAGAGGTCGAACACCTGCGGGCGGAGATGCGGAAGCTTGAGGACAAAATCCTCAGCCCCTCCGCCCTGCAGCAAAGCATAGAAAGAGGAGTGGCAGCTGCTCTAGCAGAGTCACTAAAATTAGCTGAGGTAGAGGTTTGTCCTCCCAATGACGCTTCCCCACTCCTCCCTAGGCGAGAATCGCCCGCCCACCATGAGAAGACAGAAAAGCCCAAAAGGGCAACGACCGCGAGTGACAGCCCTGTAGCAGAGGGAGTCCCGGTCAATACACCAATCGCGACGAAGGAGGCCGCTCTACCACCTCCCATAAAACAGCCTGCTGTGAACAGCGAGACGGCAGAGAAGGAGAAGAAGAAGAAGCAGAAGAAGGGAAAAAAGAAGCCGACGAGGAAGGAAGAAGACAGGTTGGCTAAAGAGAGGGTGGCTAAAGAAAAAGAGGACCCACCAGGAGAGAAGCACATAGGGGTAACAGAGAAACCTCCTCCCCCGAAGGAGACCAGGGCTGACAAGATAGAGGACCCTCCCAAGGCGACGAAGAAAGACAAGCCGGAAGCTCCTAATAAGCCCAGGGTGGAGAAAAACAAGGACCCACCTAAGGCAGAAAAGCCCACCAAGCCGGGACCCCCTAAAAGAACCAGGGAAAACAAAGTTCCCCCCAAGGCTACCAAGAGTTCCAGGCCAGAACCTCCAAAGGTCAAGGGCCCCCCAAGATGGAACGAAGATCTGACCCTGGTGGTAGAATGGAATGAGGAAGCGGGGTCTGGGTTAATGCTCGCGGTACTAAAAAGTATCGCTGGTAGCATTCCTGGACACCGCTATGACCTCAAAATGATTCGGGGTGGGGGTGCTGTGGCCCTCATTTTAAAGAACCCCGAGGACAGGAAACTGGCCATGGAGGCCATAGAGAGGGAGCCTGCTCTGAGGCTAGGGGGCCTCAAGAGAGCCAGGAGGGAGCTGATCCTCTTAGGTGTCAATTCTGACATCAAGGAGGGGATGCTAAGAGAAATGGTGGTGCTCCAAAATTCGGGGTGTGGGGACTTCTTGGAAGGATACATGAGATTGTATCCAAAGAGTACAAGGAGGCCCTTCGCCACGAATTGGGTCATTTCTGGCTTAAAGGAGACCACCATGGAATCCCTCCTGGGTAAGAAGAGGCTAAAAATTGGTGCCAGGATGGTACCAATCAGGAAAAATGACGCGGTGTCGACCTGCTTTAGGTGCCTCAGGCCTGGTCATATCGCAAGAACATGCGAACACCCTAAGAGGTGTGGGAGGTGCGAGGGCGTACACTCCCCAGAGCAGGGTTGCGACATGAAGCCAGGTTGTTGGCTCTGCATAGAGACCAATAAGAGGTACGGCAGGAAGTACGACTCTAATCATCGCCCCCGGAGTACGCAGTGCTCGGTTAAGGCCTGGTATGTGAATGGGCGGCGATGGTAGAGGGGCCAAACAAGGAGGTATGGAGGTTTGTGCAGCTTAACTGCGCCCGTTCGACAAGGAGCTCCGAGGAGCTAGACCGGATCATGAAGAGTGATCGCCCTCACGTCATCCTGGTGCAGGAGATGTACCTGGTGGATGGCGGGAGGATGGGTCTAGATACTCGGTATAGTTTCTTCTCCAGCGAGTGCAGAAAGGCTGCCATACTGGTCCGGGGAGACCTTCCTTGTTTGGGCTGCGGGTCCTGGGAGGGGGCGGTGGCTGTACAGATTGAGGCGGCGGATCTAAAACTGGTCTGCCTCTCGGTGTACATACCATTTCAGGACGACAATCTCGGGAAGCTAGACTTCCTTAATGACCTATTGGTCCAGAAGGAAGGGCACGAGATTGTGATTGGCGGGGATTTTAACGCGCGCACCAAACTGTTTGGGGACCACAGGGAAGACTCCAGAGGAAGGTCTCTGGTCGATCTCGTTATTGGTCAGGGACTGGAAGTTTGGAACGTCTATGGTCAAACAACGTTTTCCACGGAAAACGGTGATAGTATCATAGACTTCTCCCTGGCGAGAACCAGCAGGATGCGGCGTTTGAAGTGGGAGGCGGACCCCACGGACGTAAGCGACCACTATCTCATCAGGTTTGAAGCCAGTTGTGATGTGGAACCGCCATCAGTGGAGAGAGCTCCTCGGTACAGCATCAGGGGGCCTAACCTTGAAAGATTCAGACGCCGGTTCGCTTGCACGCTTGGGGATAGCCTGACTGGAGCTGTTGACGGAATTGCTTTAAATAGCATGGTCAATAAGCTTCACCAGGATATAATCAACACGTGTAAAGCGCTGGGGCCTGGATCTGGAAGGGTTACCGTATTTAAGAGGCTTAAACAGCCTTGGTGGACCGAGGAGTTGGAGATCGAGAGGAAGAGGATCAGGGCCATGAGGAAACTATTCCAAAATAGTGTAGGGGAAGTAAGGACCAGGAGGGGAATAGTTTATAGGAAGAACTTGGCGGGATATAAGAGACGCACCAAGAGAGCCAAGAGGAAACACTGGAGGGAGCAGTGCAACACTGTACTGGAAAAAGATCCATATGGTCTCCCTTACAGGATTGTTTCTGGGAAGGTAAGGAGCTCCGCTAACTTGAGGCTGCTTGAAGATGAAGACGGGTTCAAGACCCGGGACCTGAGGGAGACCCTAGACCTCATCTTGGATAGGCACTTTGGGAACCAGGAGCCAGAGGAGGAGATCTCGCTGACCACTTGTGGTTTGGTGGATCCGCCCTTTTCTGAGATGGAAGTGAAACGGACGGCTTTCACGTTCGGAAACAGGAAATCTCCTGGACCAGACGGCATTGATAACACGATCGTGAAAGCCCTGGTAAGGATGCACCCGTCGCTTCTTGCCAGGTTATTCAATAGGTGCCTGGACACTGGTACTTTTCCTAAGGCATGGAAGGTTGCCCGAGTAGTGCTTCTGGAAAAGTCCGGTAGAAAGGGCAATTCCCCTACTGATTATCGTCCGCTTTCCTTACTAGCGTGCCTTGGTAAGGTCCTGGACAGCCTACTAGCTCAGCGTCTGAAGCACTGGCTAGAGAGTAATGAGCTCCTTTCCTCTTCCCAACATGGTTTTAGGGAAGGCAAGTCTACAACCACAGCTCTGAATGAGGTACTAGAGGGGGTTGAGACGGGGCTAAGAAAGGGTGCTTGGGTTCTTCTCGTGGCCCTGGACATTGATGGCGCTTTCAATTCCATGAACTGGAACAAGCTGATGAGAAATTTGATGGATATGGGTTGTCCAGATAATTTGTGCAGCTTGGTTCGTGACTTCCTGAGGGATAGACGGGTTAGCCTCAGTTTTGGTGGACTGAAATTGGAAAGAGAATGCGCCAGGGGTTGCCCCCAGGGTTCCTGCTGCGGACCTGTACTGTGGAACATCCTGGTTAACACAGTTTTCCAGGAGGAGCTACCTGAGGGAGCCAGGCTGGTTCTCTATGCCGACGACCAGTTCCTCATCATTGAGGCTGCTTCAAGAGCGAAGGCTGAGAAGTGTGTGGAAACTTCTCTCCAAATCCTCTCGAACTGGGCCCACTACTCTGGACTTAGGTTCAATGTCGCTAAAACTAAAGCCATCAGCTTCAAGTCTAGAGACAAAAGAACCAAAAGAAAAGGGATCAGATGGGAACATAATCCGGCTATCAGGATGGAAGGTCGGAGGGTATCAGTGGTAGATAGGATGACCATCTTGGGGTTGGTCATTGATGGAAAATTGGGATGGCAACACCACGCGGAGGAGATGGTGGCGAAAGGCGGAGAGGCATTGCGCAGACTGTCGCGGTTGGCTCTCAACAGGGGAGGCAAGGAGGGTACTATCTTTAGGAACCTCTACCTCTCCTGTGTCGAGCCAATCCTACTATATGCCTCCAGGGCCTGGTGGCGCCGAAACAAAGATCAGAAGGTGGCGACGACTCTAGAGAGAGTGCAGAGATCAGCTGCACTCAGAATCACGGGGGGATACCGCACAACCAGCACTGAGGCCCTGTTGGTCCTCGCTGGGCTGATTCCCCTGGGTTTGAAACTAGAGGAGGAGGCCTTCAGACAGATAATATGGGAGGACAGGAAAGACGCCCTGGGCCTTGAAGCAGGTACCTTGGAATGGAAGAGGGACCCAAGGAAGCCTCCGCAGTGGTTGCCAAAGTGGAATTGGAGTCCTGGAGTGCCAACAGGGATTGGTACGGAGGTCTTCACCGATGGGAGCAAGTCTGGAACCAATACTGGAGCCGGGGTGGTGATCTTTACCAATGGAGAGCTGATCTTCCAAGAAAGCTTAACACTCAGAGTGGATGAACTGGTCTATTCAGCCGAGCTGGTTGCGATCAGGGAGGCCCTCAGAGTGTGTGCCGAGAAGAATTTGAGCCCTGAGCGCCTCTATTCAGATTGCATGTCGGCCCTGGTCGCCATCAATCTAGAAAAGGGGCAACTCGCGCATCAAATCATCCAGGAGCTGGAATTGATGCCGCAGGCTCCGGCGCTCCATTGGGTTAGGGGTCACAGCCTCGTCGAAGGTAATGAATTCGCAGACAGGCTCGCTAAAGCAGGGTGCTTTAGAGGTAGATCTGTGAGGACCCCTGTAACCAAGAAGGAAGTCTATAGGAGGATCAGGGGGCATGTCCAGGACTTATGGTTGGACAGGTGGAGGAACAGCGATAGAGGGAGGGAGGTATTCAATTGGGTAACAATACCCAAGTACCTCTGTAAGGTAATGTCCCACAAACTTATTAGGGTAGTTTCGGGACACGGGCCCTTCCCCAGGAGTCTCCACAGATTCAAGATAAAGAGCAATCCTGATTGCGTCTGTGGAGAGAGGGATGCAGACGCACGCCACTACATCTTGGATTGCTCAAGGGTAGTAGGGGTGCAGGAAGAGAGAAGGAGGGCGAGGGGCGCGATCGAGAGCGAGCTGTTGAGAAATCACAGCAAGCTCCTTGAGAAAGCTCACGACGTGGCAGCTGAGCTTTACCTCAGCTGCGAGTGAACAGGGTCGACCGGTGGCCGCCTCCCCGTGGGTCCCCGCTGGACGCAGTAGACAGTTCGCTGTTTTGCTGTGACTGAAGGCCACCGGTATATAAATCCTTCCAGACTTATCATCTGGGAGGTGGTTTTTCCAAGTGCCCTACTCGAGCTTCAGCTTGGGTACCGTTACTTGGCTAACGAGTGGAACAAGATAGCAGCTAAGGGCATGCTTCGCATGCCGGCTTGTGGACCGTAAGGTCTGGGTGGCCATTTGCTCCAGGGGTGTCCTCTTAATATGTAAGCTAGCTTCGACCCTTGGTTAGCCGGCGTAAGACGCACGAGTCTCAAAACTCTAAGGGTCTTCGCTCTGTGTGTGCGCCATTGGGAGCGTCCTTGCCGTGCGCGAAAATTGCACCAGGGCTAGGCCTGGTGTTGAAAAACCAAGGGGTGCACACAGCAGTACCACCACCCCGCGTTCGCGACGTTCCCCGCGTAAACCTCAGAACCTCAGAGGTCCTTGATTCGACGGCAGATTCAGGGAGTACTGGGAACTAAGGGTTCGAGGGCTAAAGGGGGGGGAGTCCTACTGGAGCGTAGGACGGGTTTAACTAAGTCCGAACGAGAGGGCTCGGTCAGCAACCTTGCCATGAACTCTCGAAGACGCCTGTGGGTTTGATTGGTCGACCCCATGGAGCCAGACCATAATGGCGGGCGCGAGGGGCCTACCAAAGGCCGCTCGGTGCATGGAGAATGCATCAATTCTTTTGGCTGTGTGATCTGGATATCAGCAATGGGTATGCCTTCGCATGCCGGTTTATGGACCGAAAGGTCTGGGTGGCCACTGCTCCAAAGATGTCCTCTTAATATGTATTAAATAAAGTTAGTTAGAAGGAGATTTTTACCCCCTCCTTTCTGCTATTTAGTGATCTTATTTAAATCCTTGCAACAGCCCACAAAGAATCATCACAGCGAATTCTTCTACCGAATCTCGCTCAGTATTTTGTGAACCGACTACCCTACATTTCTACACAAAGTGGCGTCCCCGCGGGTGGGCTTCTGACAAGGCAAGATCAAGTGGATTAACGGCGGAGTACAAGTTCAAGACTTAAGATAAGTACCTTTTGTTTTACCCTCTGTTTATAGTGTTTTTTGAAAAATGGAAATTTTAAAAAGACATAGAAATTTACTTAGAAAGCGACTAACTCGCAGCTTGAAGACGACAGAAGAGTTTCTGTCAGGTACTCCACCGATACCAGTAGAGGACATTGAATATAATAGAGAGATAATTGAAGAAACTCACAGTGAGCTTCTTGTGATCCAAGGCAAGATAAGAGACTTCATGCTAACTTCAGACGTTAGCGAAGAGGAACTAGAGCAAGACGATGAGGAAGCCTTGCAATATACCCAGAGATATAAGAGGATATATAAAAAATGTCTCGCTCTTGTTGAACCCAGGATCACTGCATCCAGTCCCACGACCAGTGAAGTGAGCTTCGCTTCTAGCTCACACCATAGAACTGTAAAACTACCCAAGATAGAATTAAAGAAGTTTACAGGAGAAATAAAAGATTGGTTGGGATGGTGGGCACAGTTCAACAAGATACATGTCGATCCTACTTTAGAAGACAGCGACAAGTTTCAATATCTTGTACAGTCTATGTCGCCGGGAACCAGAGCTAGTAAACTGGTTGATAGTTACCCCCTGACTGCCGAGAATTACCCCAAAGTTATAGAAACTTTGACAGAAAGATTTGGAAGGCCTGAACTGTTGCAACAAGTCTATGTCAAGGACCTTATCCGCCTTATGCTCGATTGCTCCTCCAAACAACAGTTGAAGGTGACTTCATTTTATGATGAGTTGGTGACTCATTTGAGAGCATTGGAATCCTTAAAGATTGAGGCCAGACAGATGTCTGTATTTATATTTCCAATGATTGAGGCATGTCTCTCAGAGGAACTCATGAAGGCTTGGCAAAGAAGCCCCCTCCATGATGTCAAGATTGATGCTAATGATTCGACTCAAACTAGAGTTGACCTAATTATGGAGTTTCTCCAAAAGGAAGCTGCAGCAGAACAAGTCAGAGCCTTAGCTGGATCCAAGTTAGGACTTAGATCTCTGAAACAAGATAGAAACGTGGGCAGACAATCACATCCTGCTAAGATACCTACGGCCTCTGGACTCTTTGCTGGACGTGCCCAGAATTGCATCTTTTGTAATAAAGATCATAAAAACACAGAATGTCTTGCTGCGCGCAGAATGAGCATTAAAGAAAGAAGAGAGCGTATTAAAAACGCTAAATGTTGTTTCTCCTGCCTCCAACCAGGTCATATCTCTTCTAATTGTAGAAGGCGCATAGCTGAATGTAATCGATGTAAGAAGAAGCACCTTGATATTTTATGCCCTCTTAATGCTCCTGCACGAGAGTCAGCGGATGAAGACAAGGAACAGGTGGAAGACTGTGACGCTTCTCCTACAGTTGAAAACGGAGTTTCATTCTCCGGTCTTAGCGCTTCGTCTCTGATTTTGTTACAGACTCTGAAGATTAAAGTCGAAGGTGCGACTTCGGCGAAAGTAGTGCGTGCCCTCCTTGACACAGGTTCCCAACGATCCTATATTTTGTCTAAAACTGCCCAGGATCTCGGACTATCTCCCATTGGCCAGTAATCACTTAAACATGTGGTGTTTGGAGGTCATACTAGTGAAAGTGTCCACCAAGAATACAGAGTCAATTTGGGTCATGCATCGGGGAATTTTAAGATGGTAGCGAAGCTTCTTGACCAACAAAAAATCTGTGGTAACCTACCAAGATTGAGCCGCGGGCCATGGTTGAAAGAACTCAAAGCCCGCAAAATCTGGGTTCCTGATATTGGAAAGGATGACATGGAAATTGAAATACTTCTAGGATGCGATGTATTGGGATCCATTTTCATGATGAAATCTTGTGTGTTGTCAAATGGCTTGACTGCGTCGCAGACGCGTTTCGGATGGACTTTAATGGGAGAATGTCAGCCAGGTAGTGACGTTTCACTCGCTCATCATGTCACAACGATGACAATTTCGGAGAGCAGTATAACCAATCTGTGGAATCTCGATGTTCTTGGCATTATGGATCCTATTGAGGTTAAACAGAGAGATCAGAGAGACGCACTGGCGCGTCGACATTTTCTAAAAACAGTCCAACATTCTGTTTCAGGAAGATATGTTGTTTCCCTCCCGTGGACTGTAGAGAAAGCTAAAATCGCGGACAACAGGGAGATTGCTATGAAGAGATTAGAACAGACGACTAAGAAATTAATCTCTTTGAATCTTTATGAGGACTATGATGATATTTTCCGAGGCTGGTTGGATGATGGGATAATTGAGAAAGTCCCAGCTGAACAACACGACGCTGAGGCCTTCTACCTGCCTCATCGTCCTGTGGTGAAACTCTCCAGTGGGACTACGCCTATCAGGCCTGTCTTTGATGCTTCTAGCAAGGTCTATAGATCCCCATCTTTAAATGACTGTCTTGAAAAGGGACCTAACCTCATAGAGATGATTCCCAACCTTATGCTAAGGTTTAGAAATGGCAAGTTTGGTGTCGTGGCAGACATTAAGAAAGCGTTTCTTCAGATTGAGGTAAATGAAAGGGACAGAGATTACCTGCGTTTTCTGTGGTATTCCCAAAATGGAGAAAAGACAGAAGTATTCCGACATAGACGTGTCGTTTTCGGCGTTAACTGTAGTCCTTTCATTTTGGGGGCAGTAATAGAATACCACCTGTCTAATGTTCGACCTGAACATAAACCGTTAGCTCAGAGGTTGCAGAAATCCTTTTATGTGGACAATTTAGTCACAAGCGTGAACTCTTTTGAAGAGTTACAAGATCTCAAATTGACCGCAACGTCCATCATGGATAATGCTAGGTTGGAGCTAAGCCGTTGGGAGCATAGTCTGGACGTGGCCTCCGATACTTACCCCTTTGAAAGAGCAGAGATATCTAAAGTGCTTGGTATATGTTGGGATAAAAGGGAAGATTGTTTGTCATGTGAAATTCCCGTAGCCATACCCCCCAAGATAACCAAAAGGAGTATCCTGTCCTGCTTAGCTCAGATATATGACCCTATTGGATTTCTGAGTCCAATATTAATAAAGCCTAAAATTCTATTGCAAAAAGCTTGGTCTCTAAAGTTGGCATGGGACGATGAATTGGACCGTCACTACAAGGATGAACTAAGCCTATGGTTCGACGACCTTCAGCTGCACAAAGGCATGGCAATTCCTAGGAATTTCAATCCATTGATGGTACCGCAGAAGGACTGGCAGATACACACGTTTGTTGATGCTAGTAGTGAAGCTTATGCTGCTGTGGTCTTCCTTCGGACTCGGGTTGGTGACAAAGTTGAAGTGCATATGATGGCGGCTAAGTCTCGAGTCGCTCCTCTCAAGAGACCTACGATACCAAGACTTGAACTTTTAGCCTGTGTTGTAGGAGCACAATTAAACAAGATGATCTTTGAAGCTCTAGAGTTAAAAGATATCAAAAATGTATTCTGGTCTGATGCCACAACAGCCCTCGCTTGGATAAAACGCGATGATCAGTGGGGTACCTTTGTCGGGAATCGCGTGAAAGAAATATGCAGACTTAGTGATCCTGGAAATTGGAGATATGTTCCTAGCGAGTGCAATCCAGCTGATTTACCCTCCAGAGGATGCAGCCTCTCCCGACTGATACAGTCTAGATGGTGGGAGGGCCCTTCCTGGTTAAAACTCTCCGAAGAATTTTGGCCTTCCAGGTATAAAGACCTGAATGAAGAAGAAATCTGTGCGGAAAGAAAGAAAATTACTGTTGTGACAACAGTTAAGAGTACCGATCATTGGTACATGAAATATTTCTCCTCGTTCATAAAAAATGTGCGGATGATGGCGTGGATTAGAAGGTTCATCAACAACCTCCGATCTTCAACGAAAGTAAAGGGCGAACTTTCTGTGAAGGAGATCGATGAAGCGGAGCTGGCGCTTTTGAAATTAGTTCAGGCCGAGTGTTTCCCTAGCCACTCTATACCTGGTCTGAAGGTATGTGAAGTAGAAGGAATCCTGCGTGTGAAAACAAAATTGATTTACAGCAGCGACGAATATGGCTTCCGTTTGCTAGTACTATTACATGGGACTCATCCGTTGATTGAACAAATGATATGTGATTCACACGTTGAGAATTGCCACGCTGGTGTACAATTTTTGATTAACAAACTTCGGGAAAAATATTGGATAGTAAAGGCGAGACAGACCATTAAGAAAATAGTGAGAAGATGTGTCACATGTCGCCGCTTCTCCGCTAAACCCGTTGTGGTGGAAGACGCTCCATTACCTGCCACTCGAGTACATAACGCCAAGGTATTCGAGGTGGTAGGGATTGATCTGGCGGGCCCGCTCTATCTGAAAGATCAGACCAAGACCTGGGTTGTTCTCTTCACCTGTGCTGTGTACCGCTGTGTACATTTGGAACTGGTAATATCTCTCAGCACAGAAGATTTCCTAATGGCCCTGGAGAGATTCATCAAGAGACGAGGACGTCCATCCACCATCTTCAGCGACAACGGAACAAATTTTGTAGGAGCCAATAACTTCTTTAAAAAGATTGATTGGGAACGCGTTTCTAACGACGGGAAAGTGAAGCGTATTGAATGGAAATTAATCCCGCCCACTGCTGCCTGGTGGGGTGGATGGTGGGAGAGATTGATTCGTTCCCTCAAAGACATACTAAAAAGAATGCTTGGAACATCAACATTAACATATCAACAATTGATGACCCTGCTGTGTCATGCAGAGGCAGTGATGAATGGAAGGCCCATGACTTATGTCAGCGACGATCCGAATGATCTTGTGACTATATCACCTTCCATGTTTCTACAAGAACAGACAGATGTCGAGTTTCCCGAGTGCCAGAATATGGGATCTAATCCAACGACACAGAAACTGCGCTATTTGAGCAAGCTGAGGGAGGAGTTGAAATCACGATTCAGGAAGGAATATTTGTCCCTCCTGGTCCAGAGAAACAGACGCATTTACAATCCAAAACTCCAGGCTGGGGATGTTGTCCTTGTTGGTATGGACAATAAAAAGCGTAACTTCTGGCCATTAGCAGTGATCGAGGAGATATTATTTGGAAGAGATGGAGTGAATAGATTAGTGAAGGTGAAAACCGCAGTAGGAACCTTCCTAAGACCTATTCAGAAAATATATCCCTTGGAAATATCATCAACAGCAGCTTCTTCGCGTTTGCTGAACGATAAAGAGAAAACTGCAAAAATACAGACTAGATCGGGAAGAACCATTTGTAAACCCAACCGATTGGACGATTATTTGTGTTTTTCTGTGTGCCTAGATAAAAACAGGTGGGAGTGTGTGTGGAATGGTGGAGATCCAGACAGATCCAGCCCAGACGAGCTCAAGTGTCGACTGTAAACACGGCGGCGTCTGCCTGCATCAAAGGAGCCGCCAACATAAACATCAGAACACGGCTTGGTTTGCTACCCACCAGTCGCGTGTTTTCCACTGTCCTCTTAATATGTATTAAATAAAGTTAGTTAGAAGGAGATTTTTACCCCTCCTTTCTGCTATTTAGTGATCTTATTTAAATCCTTGCAACAGCCCACAAAGAATCATCACAGCGAATTCTTCTACCGAATCTCGCTCAGTATTTTGTGAACCGACTACCCTACATTTCTACTCAAGTAAATGACTTGTAAGATGTATCGCTGAGATTTGCATCCAACAAATTGAAATTTCAGTTAACGCTGGTGCTTGATATGTTTTTATATCCTTTTCTCACACGGAGGAAGGTCTCAGACTAGGTCTTTTAATATTTGGGACCCACAAGGAAGTCCTAGACTAGGTAACTAGTTTTATTGGGTAAATTATATTCTAGGAAGGGGGAAAATAAAATTAGTTTATATATAAAGAGAGGCTTTGGTTTAATGGCGTGGTTAATTAATATCAATATTAAATTATTAGCCTCACATTTGAAAAAATAAATAAATTTCACATTTTATAAATTCAATTGCTATATATCTCGATAGCATTTATTATATTTATATATTTTTGCGGCGTGTTTCTTATGATGTTATTATTTTTTTATAATAAATATCATAATAAAAACACACTTCCAAAAAATAATTATTTCTTTTTTAGGCTATATTTTGTTAACCGAGAAAGAATAAATATCATCATCTAGCGAAACTTTTTCGTGCATAAATAAAAATAGAAGATTGTTTTTAATCCTTATTTTTCCTTTTTATAAAAACTGGTCAATTATATTAATGAAGATATCATTTATTTAAGATATAAAAGCCACTTATAAATATTCTAACATTTAAAAGAAATTACACGGTATGATATTATCTTAATATTTCTTCTCGCCTAAAATTAACATGTCGGAGTGCGAGAAAGTTGCATTAGAATATAAATCTTCACTCGAAGATTTAAAAATTAACAGCAAACCAAGAATCAATATGCTAACAATGGTTGCCGAAGAAAATTTACCATATGCTGCCGCTATTGTTAACGTTATAGAAAAACATATTAAGGAGGTAGAAGTAAACTGCATGCTACCAGCCTTATATTTAATCGATTCAGTGATTAAGAACATTGGTGGTGATTATCTTTCATTGTTTTCTAAAAATATTGTCAGCATATTTTGTCATATTTTTTCAAAAGTTGATGAACCTATCAGAGCACAGTTGTATAAGCTAAGACAAACTTGGGCAGGTTTGATTAATAACAAAAGACTTTTTGAGTTGGATAGTGAAGTAAAGAAACTAGATCCGGCTTGGCCAATAACAGCCTCACCCCCAACTCCTGGTATTCATGTTAATCCAAAATTTTTAGAAAAATCTCTACATGATTCATCAGTTCCTAAGCAGTTAGTCAAAGAAACTGGACATACTCCTGAGGTTAGTGAAATTAAGAAAAAAGAAACTTCAATACAAAAGCCTACAATACAAAAACAAGTAGATCCTTTACCTAGGCCTTCACCCGCAGATCCCCGTTTATTGAGACGTGAAAAACAAGCCATTCAGACAAATGACCCACTTATTATTGACGATCATTCCAAGGCAAGAATTTTAGTAAATCAACAAGTCCAAGAAAAAATTAAAAGTTTAAAAGAAAAAGCATTACAAAAAGGTGATGCAAAGCAGAATATAGTAGATGATAAGATGACAAGATTACCACATAATAAACCTGATAAACCTGTACCATCCTCAAAACCTTATCATTCCAAACCTCCATCAAAACACAATAATGCATCCAAGCTCAAGAATACAAATAACTTTGACAATATTTCAGAATCCAATAAATCTGAAATGAAAAAGAATAGAACTAATAAAGGACATAAAGATATTGAAGATGTAGTTAAAGAGAAAAGTGTACCCATCTTACCAGAACCCAAGGAAAGTAAAACTGATGTAGATCTTAGAATATTAAATAAACCTCATATAGAAGAACCTCTTCCACCCAATTCTTCACCCAGAAAGAATATAAAACCTGCATCACCTGATGATCTCTTTGGAGACACAGATCAAGACTATAGACATAGCTCCCAAGACTGGGCACAATACAAAGCTGATCATCCAGATATCTCACCTGAAGCTGACGACACAAACGATCAACCACCTGTGGCGGTAAATCCACTTCAACCAGATGATCCCAAAGACTCTTCCATATCATCCGGACTGAAAGTAGAACTTATGATGAAGAAACAAGAAGAGATCCTACGGGACATTCAGGAGAAGTTTGACCATGGAGACATAACTAAAGAATATTATGAAGAACTGAAGGGACAAATAAAAAGACTCAATTCTACAGATGAATCCCAACCATTGGAATTGCTGGAGCCCCAAAAAGATGCGCCCTCTTACATCAAGTTCTATGATATTTGGTATGAGCTTTTCACCTTTAAAGAAAAGAGTTATATTCTTAAGGATGGGAATTTTAGAGAGATTTATTTTAATGGAACGGCCAATAAAATAATTATTGATGATAAGGACTTCATGTTGAACTTTGGTGAGACAAAAGTTTTTCCTGTGAATGGTATTAAATATCAGTTCAAGTTTGGCTTTCCATCCCGCGAGTTGTTCATCAATGATGTTCCCTATGAGATCAAGTTTGGGGATCCACCTAGCCACATCAAGCTGGGGAATGGCCTCCATGTGATTCAGGTATGCGGTCCTCCCCCCCATGTTGACCTGGGCACAGAGTTACTCAGCCCCAATGTCAACTTCCAGCCCATGCCTCTGGGAGGTACTCCCCGGGTGCAGGATGTGGATATGCGCCAGATGGTACCCCCTGAGCCTAAAGGAGATGTGGACCTCAGGCCCAAGTACCCTCCCATCAAACCTGAAGTGGTGAGAGATATCGATTCTCGCTCTCAGAGTCCCCCAAGACCAAAGCCAGATGACTTTAGGTATGAACCCCCATCCTACAGGGGTGTGCCAGATGCCAAATTTAAAGACAGCAGGGATGGACAATGGAAAACCTGGAGACAAGAGTGGGACCAAGGTGAGGTTTGGCAGAAAGGAAATGTAAACCCACTCCCACCATTGCACCACATGCCTCATGATAATCAGCAGCAACAGCAGCAGTTTGCCCCTCCAAGAAGGGATCCCAGATTCCCCCTAATGCATGACCCACACATGAATAAGATGCCTCACTATAATGAAAGTCATCCACCATATAGAACCTGGAATAATGATATGGGGCCTAACACAAGACCTCCTTTCAGACCTTTGGGCAATGAACCAGGCAATTTACAATTTGGCAACTTCAACCAGAGGCCCAATATACCACCAAGCCGGTTACCTAACCCACTGCCGCCACATTCCTCCCAGCCACCGTTGATACACCCACCTCCACCCATGCCACCTCAGCAGCAGCAACCCTTCCAGATAACACCACCAAGAGTTTATGGACCCAATATCCAGCAGCCTCCGATTCAACAACAATATACTAGACTTCCACCAGCAAATCCTCCTTCCCTGCCACTGAATAACCAAGTAATTCCACAGCCCACACCTCAGCCATCTTTCCCAGGTGTTTCACAAGGGGAGGCTGCACCATATGCTTCAAACTTTGCTCCAAACATGAATCCTCCATTGCTAAATACCCCAGCTGCTCCTTACTCTGAGCCAGCTCCACTTTTGCCCAAAGCACAGATACCCCTAGTTGCACCAACACAACCCACTCCACAACCATTCCCCAACATCAAGCAGGAGAAACAGCCCCTTCTAGCCACCCCAACACTTCCTGTTGATATAAATACATTGTTTGATAAATTAGTAAGTTTTGGTATAGTGTCCAAATTGGCCCCTAAACCAGAACCTCCTGCAGAAAAAGAAAAAGTAGAAAAGGTAGAAAAGGAAGAGAAACCTCTGCCACTCCAACTTGATTCCAATGCTCTGAGAACAAAGCATCCTGAGATAATTGACAATCTCTATTATGGCAACCAATGCTCCTCATGTGGGCAAAGATTTTCATCAAAACAAATGTCTCGATATGGAGACCATCTGGATTGGCACTTCAGATCTAACCGTAGGGAGAAAAATAGTCTAAAGAAAGCCTTCTCTAGAAAGTGGTATTATGACAAAGATGAATGGTGCAAGTACATGGAATATGAAGATCCAGAAGAAAGGCAGCCTAGCTTCTTTGAAGAACAGCAAGAAGCTGACAAGATCCCAGAACCAATCCAATTGCCAACTGTTCTAGCTCCAATTGAAGAAATTCAGAATAAGTGTAGCACCTGTGGGGAACGCTTCGACATAATATGGCAGGAAGAATTAGAAGAATGGCATCTTTCCAATGCTCTTAAAGAAGATGATTTGTATTTCCACCCATTCTGCTTGGAAGATTATAAAAAATTCCTTTTGTCCATGGAAGAAGAGAAGAAGAAAAAGGAAGAAGAAGAAGAAAAAATTAAGGAAGAGGTAGAAGAAGAACTCCATGAGGACAAGGATTCTGTTCCCAAAGAGGAGGAGCCAATGGACACAAAGGAGGAGCCAATGGACACAAAGGAGGAGCTAGAATTGAAAGAAGAGATCCCAGATGAAGAGCCTCCTCAAGAGCAGATGGAAGAAAATCTGGTAGAGGAAGAGCATATACTGCCTATAGAGGAAGAGTATGTGTTTGACACCACTATAGCAGAAGATGAAGGAGTGGAGAAGACTCCAGAAGTCTCGGAGGACCTGGTTGTGATGGGCACTGGGGGCCTGGTACTCAAGGTGAAGGCAGAGAGCATCATCAAGCCTGAGGCTCCCCGGGACAAGGGACAAGAAGTCAAGGAAGAAGAAGAAGACGATGAGATTGAGTTTGAACCGCCAGTACCTGACCCTCGGTTCCCACAAGCTCAGCCTGTGACACGAGGGGCAGAGCTGACTGGACTCTGCTCTCTCATGTAAGCTATGTAAATTACTCTATGTGTATAAAAATGTAAATAAACATCTTTCCATTCGCATGGACATGTCGACTTATCCTTTTGTGGAATAAAATTTATTTTTTAATCAATTGATCAGATTAGTTAATTCAACCTTTGAATATCATATTATTGTCAAATGTTTCTATCTGGTAAAATCTCCTATGAGACTCCATGAACAACCACTCTGGTAAAATTAACAGTTTAATCCAATGGACAACCACTTTTCAAGGAGTTTGCCTATATTTTGGGTCTCTTAGGGAGGTTTTTCTAGTGTCTGGAGGTTTTAGACTTACAGTAAAACCCCTCTATAGCGAACCCCAATGGGACTGAACATTTGGTTCACTATAGCCATAGCTATATAGTTCTTTTATTATAAAATAAAAATTGGGATTATGTCAAGTTCATTATAAGGAAAGGATCGCTATATTCCCGGTTTATTTTAGCGAGGTTTTACTGTATAACAAAAACCCCATTAAAGTGCCAAGGACAATGATAAAGCACAATTTGGATTATAGCTAAAAGAAAATAAGACCTAATCCAAATAAATTAATAGTGTGTGACATTTCAGTAACAGTGTTGTTACTGAAACGTCACACACTATTAATTTATTTGGATTAGGTCTTCTTGTAGTGCTAATGAACAATAAAATGGTGTTTATATGAAAACAGCTTTTATAATGATTATCTACACTCAGGGACAAAACTTAAGAAAGTAGAATGTCTTTAATGTTGCCTGTTGTTGATTTTTTTTGGAGACAAGCAATTTTGTTCACATGCACACACACTTGGTTATCTTGTGTATCTTCAATAAAGGTCACTGTGTACCCAATATCTTTATATCTACCAATATACATGCTAAAAGGTAAAACTTCCCACAGAATTTCGGTGGACGAATATTTTGTTAAAACAATTAGGACTTGAAACTTTGGACCATAGAATTATAAACATATTGCTGAAATAAAAGAGGCTCTCTGTTGTAATGATAGCGCTTCTGTTATGTCTTTTTTTCTAACTTTAAAAATAAATTATGAAAAAGGCATCTCCTCCTGCAACTGAAAGTTGCTGATGGCCTGCGCCAAAAACAAAATCTGCTTAATTTAGAGGAGAAGGCAAAGACTTTGTAAATGAAGTCTTCTATTTCAAAATATGTGTGTGTGTGATGATCTCACAATGGCAATGAGATGTGCACTTTATACAGGGTGTTGTATCAGGTCAATTGTTAATAACTACAACAGAATTTTAACTGAAATTTATTGAAAGTAAAAATAAAAAAATTGAAATGAAATTTTGCATAGTAAGATATAGTTTTGATTTATTCAATGTTTTTATTTCTTATCCCCTTGTGTAAAGATTACACCAATTCCATGAGTTTATGCTCTTCAAGCTGTTTTATGATAGCAGCGGCCTCTCC
>CP092884.1:6479844-6502510 GCA_030710605.1 Cordylochernes scorpioides | reverse complement strand
TGTTACAATGTATTGTTGGGAAATAAGCTCAGTTGATGGTAAATTATATGTGGAGATATAAAATGTTACAATATATGTTGGAGAATAAGGTCAGTATGATGGTAAATTATATGTGTGATATAAAATGTTACAATGTATGTTGGGAGAATAAGGTCAGTTGATGGTAAATTATATGGTGGAGATATAAAATGTTACATGTATGTGGGAGTATAAGGTCAGTTGATGGTAAAATTATATAGTGGAGATATAAAATGTTAACAATGTATGTTGGGAGAATAAGGTCAGTTGGATGGTAAATTATATGTGGAGATTTATAAAATGTTAACAATGTATGTTGGGAGAATAAGGTCGTTGATGGTAAATTATATGTGGAGATATAAAATGTTACAATGTTGTTGGGAGAATAAGGTCAGTTGATGGTAAATTATTGTGGAGATATAAAATGTTACAATGTATGTTGGGAGAATAAGGTCAGTTGATGGTAAATTATATGTGGAGATATAAAATGTTACAATGTGATGTTGGGAGAATAAGGTCAGTTGATGGTAAATTATATGTGGAGATTTAAAATGTTACAATATATGTTGGGGAAATAAGGTCAGTTGATGGTAAATTATAGTGGAGATATAAAATGTTAACAGTATGTTGGGAGAAATAAGGTCAGTTGATGGTTAATTATATGTGGAGATATAAAATGTTACAATGTATGTGGGAGAATAAGGTCAGTTGATGGTAAATTATTGTGGAGATATAAATGTTACAATGTATGTTGGAGAATAAGGTCAGTTGATGGTAAATTATATGTGGAGATATAAAATGTTACAATGTAATGTTGGGAGAATAAGGTCAGTTGATGGTAAATTATATGTGGAGATATAAAATGTTACAATGTATTTTGGGAGAATAAGGTCAGTTGATGGTTAAATTATTGTGGAGATATAAAATGTTACAATGTATTTTGGGGAATAAGGTCAGTTGATGGTAATTATATGTGGAGTATAAAAAGATACAATGTATGTTGGGAGAATAAGGTCAGTTGATGGTAAATTATATGTGAGATATAAAATGTTACAATGTATGTTGGGAGAATAAGGTCAGTTGATGGTAAATTATATGTGGAGATATAAAATGTTACAATGTATGATTGGGAGAATAAGGTCAGTTGAGGTAAAATTATATGTGGAGATATAAAATGTTACAATGTATGTTGGGAGAATAAGGTCAGTTGATGGTAAATTATATGTGGGATATAAAATGTTACAATGTATGTTGGGAGAATAAGGTCAGTTGATGGTAAATTATATGTGGAGATATAAAATGTTACAATGTATGTTGGGAGAATAAGGTCAGTTGATGGTAAATTATATGTGGAGATATAAAATGTTACAATATATGTTGGGAGAATAAGGTCAGTTGATGGTAAATTATATGTGGAGATATAAAATGTTACAATGTATGTTGGGAGAATAAGGTCAGTTGATGGTAAATTATATGTGGAGATATAAAATGTTACAATGTATGTTGGGAGAATAAGGTCAGTTGATGGTAAATTATATGTGGAGATATAAAATGTTACAATGTATGTTGGGAGAATAAGGTCAGTTGATGGTAAATTATATGTGGAGATATAAAATGTTACAATGTATGTTGGGAGAATAAGGTCAGTGATGGTAAATTATATGTGGAGATATAAAATGTTACAATGTATGTTGGGAGAATAAGGTCAGTTGCATGGTAAATTATATGTGGAGATATAATATGTTACAATGTATGTTGGGAGAATAAGGTCAGTTGATGGTAAATTATATGTGGAGATATAAAATGTTACAATGTATGTTGGGAGAATAAGGTCAGTTGATGGTAAATTATATGTGGAGATATAAAATGTTACAATGTATGTTGGGAGAATAAGGTCAGTTGATGGTAAATTATATGTGGAGATATAAAATGTTACAATGTATGTTGGGAGAATAAGGTCAGTTGATGGTAAATTATATGTGGAGATATAAAATGTTACAATGTATGTTGGGAGAATAAGGTCAGTTTGATGGTAAATTATATGTGGAGATATAAAATGTTACAATGTATGTTGGGAGAATAAGGTCAGATGATGGTAAATTATATGTGGAGATATAAAATGTTACAATGTATGTTGGGAGAATAAGGTCAGTTGATGGTAAATTATAGTGGAGATATAAAATGTTACAATGTATGTTGGAGAATAAGGTCAGTTGATGGTAAATTATATGTGGAGATATAAAATGTTACAATGTATGTTGGGAGAATAAGGTCAGTTGATGGTAAATTTATATGTGGAGATATAAAATGTTACAATGTATGTTGGGAGAATAAGGTCAGTTGATGGTAAATTATATGTGGAGATATAAAATGTTACAATGTATGTTGGGAGAATAAGGTCAGTTGATGGTAAATTATATGTGGAGATATAAAATGTTACAATGTATGTTGGGAGAATAAGGTCAGTTGATGGTAAATTATATGTGGAGATATAAAATGTTACAATGTATGTTGGGAGAATAAGGTCAGTTGATGGTAAATTATATGTGGAGATATAAAATGTTACAATGTATGTTGGGAGAATAAGGTCAGTTGATGGTAAATTATATGTGGAGATATAAAATGTTACAATGTATGTTGGGAGAATAAGGTCAGTTGATGGTAAATTATATGTGGAGATATAAAATGACTGTTTTTAAAACTCTCTCTATTGTTGACATAGTGATCCTATTTGTGGTAACTGATAATGGTATTTGTAGGAAATATATCACTGTGGTTTACACAAATATATAGTTGCATAAATATTATTGGATTTACTAAAATATTTTTCCAACTTCTCTGTGTCTATCAGGTAGTGGCAGGTTTGACCAACCAACACAGAGTTAATAACTACTCCACCAATGGCATTATAACTCCACACATACAAAATGGAATATTTATATTGGGCCAGGGTGTTGACACCTCCACCTCTCTGATGGAATGACACCTCAACTTCATTCTTCTCTCCTCCAACTCTCCACTTGTACCTAACATTGTACGCAGTGCGATTTATATAATTAATATTCGCCTCTGATCTATCTTGGGAGACTTCAGTCCACTTATAACAACTAAATAACCTGAAGGATATCAATTTATCTTCGTAATCTCCATCTCCATACAGATATTTCTGAAGGTCATTCACCCAGTCATCATATGTCACACCAGGAGGAAGCCAGTTCTGGACACCAAGTGTAAGGTCGAGCCACACATAAGCCATTTCCACAGGATTCTCCAACTCTTGACATTTGACATCACAGCAGGTGGTGGTAGTAGTTTGGAGCTCTGTTCTCACAGTGGCCAGTTCTTCCTTAGTACCTTGTAGTTCTGTTTTTACACTTTCTAGTTCTTCCTTTATATCTTGTAGATCTTTCTTCAAAGAATCATTTTTTTTGTCTTTACAATTTACTTCTTTTTAAAAATTTCTATTTCTTCCTTTTTATGAATTAATTCTATTTGCATAGCTTCCAGTTCTTTTTTATCAACTTGTTTTGTCAGCATAGTTTCTAGTTCTTTTTTGTTAACATGTAATTCAGACTTCACAGCATTCAGTTCTCCTTTAGTGTTTTGCAATTCTGTCTTCATCATGCTCAGTTCATTTATAGTAACTTGAAATCCTGCCTTCACAGTTTCCAGTTCTTCCTTTGTGTTTTTAAAATCTCTCTCCAATCCTTGTAGATGATCTTCACCAAGTGAGGTTGTAGTTGGGCCAGTGGACAATTCTGACTTCACACCCTCTAGTTCCAGTCCTGATGTATCCGAGGTCAACAAGATGTTGGTTCGATATATCCTCATTCTTATTGGACAACATGGCAGTCAAGTTCTGGACTCCTGCTAGAGATGACCCAGTGGACCTCTGGTTGACTAATATTTGGCTGAGGGAAGCCTGAGAAGTTTCTAGCTGCCGGGTCATAACTGCCATGAGGCCTGAAATCTCCCTATGCCAGGCTTTAAGATCTTCCTTCTCTCCAGATTGAGCCTTCATACTGGAACTGATTTCTTGAAGGAGCTGAATGATAGGAGATTCCAGACTCTCTCCCCTGAACTCATTCCTGACTTTGATCTGGTCCAGGTTTTCTTTCAGCAGGTTTTTGCACTGTGACATTTCCAGTGAAAGGTCCCTCAATGAATCACATAGAAGAGGGAGGTAAACATTCAGTAATTTTTCATCTTTTTCTTTTAAACAAACATTTGCCTCATTTCTACATCCCTGGTCCAGCAGCCCCCATGACTGAGGATTCTTACTGTCAGAGTGGACACTCTCCCCAGGGCTGACACCAATTTGTCCACACAGAGCCTCATGTTGCTGGAGAGAATCCCGAGTTAGGACTGCCTCACAAAACTGACAACATCCAAATAGACCTTTGCAGGCTAGGGTCATGTGAGATGCCAGATCTTTTCTCAGTATTTTTGTTCCACAGGACTCTGGGCAGTCCACCAAACAAAATTGCACAAGGTACTGTGCAACATGGCTTCCAGCACATTGTTGAAGGTCTGGGAACATCCCTGGAATGGGCAAGTGTTCTCCATGTTCTGGAACATGATCCATACAGTTGGAGAACATTTATAAGATAAAAGTTGAACAAGTATAAACAGAAAATTTGGTAGCAAAGAGATAAAGTATTTTATTATTTTTGTGAGAGAAAAAAGAAAAGAGGCCAAATGTGGTGACATTACTAAAGTAGAATCGACATGAAAGGTCAGTCTCACTAGAAGACTCCTCTCTACAAATGCCAGTTTTTATTAAACAATTACCATTTATACTAATTACCAACCTTCCAATAAGAGGAGCCTTTTTCTAATGGTTACTAGGGTTCTGAATGGACGAGAGAATAAAAATTCCTTTCAAACTAACAAAAATAGGCACAATCATTTCTTTGGCAAATTGAGTGGCTGGAGTTCATTAAATATGGTCTGGGTTGTCGTGATGGACCAATTTCTATAATCTTTAAAAATTTTGTGATTAATTTTCAATATACTTCCAAACCATGTGGAAGTTAAATTTTTTAAACAAAAGTAAACAACACAAATGTACTAAATATCAGACTTCTATATGGCGGCTATGGTCTGGAATAGAATTAAAAGTAGAAAATAGCCACAATCATTTGTGGTGTAATGAGTCTTCCATACAAATAAATCAGTAGAAGGAACTAAGTTATAAATAATGGTAAGAACATTGTTAGAAATAACCTTGTTGATTCAACACATGATAATTTGACTCTTGCATTTATTCGACCATATTCTGATGTCACAACTCAAGCCTGTCAAATACTAAACATTAATTTGATCAACAACAATTTGACACCATCAATAAGTTGACAAACTTTCATGGACAATTCTTGTTTAAAAAAATAATTTATTACTAAAAAGACAACAGGTTGACTCACCATGGCTGTAATTAGCATATGTGCACCATTCTTAAAAGTTACAATGAGACGCAAATTTCGGCACCAACTTTCTTCAATTTTTGTCCATCCTGGATTCAATTTAAACCTAACTGCTAGTTACTGGAATAAACAAAGAGTTGTTTCATAAAGTAACATTTTGTTATTTGAAATAAAATACAGGAAAGACATGAATCTCTAAGAAGATTGAGCAGCTAGAATGTTAACTAAATAGGGTGCTAGCTGAAAGGTAAACAAACACTAAATTTTACCTTTAAAATATGATATTTTAAATAAAATTTTCGGCCTTTTTTTTTAATTCTAAAACTTTGATCACTTTCTTCCTGTTTAATTTATTCACCTATTTCAAAATAGTATTTGTAATTTTTCCTTTGTTCCAAAATTTACTAAGGCACTTTTATCCACTATGTTAAATGGCAAAATAAAAGGACATTGTAAGAAAACAACCCAAAGTAAGCCACACTCTCAAAGAGGTTAAAATTATTTTCTGTTAATTAAATGCACATTTAATTAGTTTACATTATTTTGTATTGTTTAAAATAATTTATTACTTATTCTATTTATAATTAGCTAAATATCACAAATATATAAAATCCATGACTGTGCTCTTTTTAATTTTGTAAAGTTAAAAATTTATTGTCAAACTTTCTATGATAAAATCGTTTTAGTTACTCGTCATAGGGTTTGTTTATAAAAATGTACATGATTCATAATGTACATGTAAATTTTATAGTTAAAATTATTGGAACAAAAATTCAAATTTAAAAAAGCTAAAAATTATAAAAAACTGGGTAAATATATATAAATATAAAAACTAATATCTTACCTAAATGTACTTGATGGCAAACCAAAAGTAAAATAATTACAAGTATTTTCCGCAGCACGCAAACACCTATTGCCATCTATCATCACATTTTGTAACTACAGTATTTATAAATTATTGTTTATGTTACTTTGTTTAAAAGTCGGTAGTGTTCCTCAATTTGTTGCACAATTTTATATTGAAATTTAATATTTCATTAAAGCTTAATAATATATCCAATTTAATGTTCACATTTTTAAAGAAATCTTTGTGTATTTAACTAGAAATAATATGGCTGGAATTTATGGTAGCAAAAAAAAGAGTCAATGTTATATCAAGCAATCTTTATAACTAGTGAATAATTATTTTGCAAACTTCACACATAAAATTTAAAATTTTATTTTTATAATATTAACATAATAAATAAATAGACTTTCTTTAGGTTTTAGCATGTTTAGAAAACACCTAATCAAGGTTTAAAGAAAAATTTCGAAGAATTTTATCAAATAAAGCCAAAGAAAAATAAAATAAACTTACTTGTTTCATCCAATTTCACAATAGCAAAAAGAGAAAGTTATCTAGACAGGAAGAGAAACGTGGATTAGTACCGCCATCTATCAATCAATTTTGAAACTATTTATGGTTTTAATTTTCCCCCGAGTTTTAGAAGATATAATTTAAACCAGAAAGTGAGTTTCTAAAGTTGTATTCACTAAATATTTTTTTATGAATGTTGCCTTTCTTATATTTTAATAATGTATTTCAATAAATATATTTTTATTTTCTCAAAGTATGTCATATAAAGCAAATGTAAATTATTTATGAGCTCTATAAGAATCTAACCACTAAAAAGGACTTTTATTACAGCAATATGAACTTATAGGAAATGTGGTAAGTCCTCCCATCCAGATTCTACCAGACTATTGTATCAGGTTGTTGGGTTCAAAGGTAATTATGGAACTAAGGTGTAGAGACAGTCTCTCAATGATGTCTAATTGTAGTAGAAACAACCCAATACAATAGTGGACTGATGAGCCAGGCATTTCCAACAACTTACTACCCATTGTGGTGAGAAGATGATAAGAAACTCCACCAAATTGTTCCATAGGATGGCCTTCTAACACCCTGTATTCAATGACCTATCTTTTGGCCAACTTTATTTTTTAGATAATTTACAACATTGTGGGAAGATTCTTGTACCAGAAGGAAGCTCCCTTTATATTTGTGTTGTGTGATGTAATATATAAGGTACTAGACGGGTGACCTGGGCTTCGCCCCGGGATTGACCCGTGTGCATATCTACCCGAGTGATATATACAGTATAACATCATTAATTCGACACACCCCAATTCGACACTCGGCGATAATTCGACCATATTCTGATGTCCAGGCCTCCGGCCTATCAAATAACAAACCGTAATTCGACAGTTTCGATAATACGACAGTTCCGATAGTTGACCATTTTTAAATTCCAATTTCGACAGTTGAATGTTTTTTTACATACAACTTTACCGCTAAAAAGGTATTACGGCGACGATGGGCGGGCGCCGATAGGATCGCGCGCGCGCACCTTTGGTTCCTGGTTAGTTTAAGTTTCACTTTGCAGTGCCGTTGCGCAATATCACGAGTGTTATTGTTTTTTTTTTTTTTTTTTTTTTTACGCTGGGATTTAGGCTTTGTGCGCTAATTAACCCTTAATTACTGGCGTTCGGCTTGAAAGGTCGTGTGAAAATTTAAAATGTTTGTAAAAATTTCAAAATGCATCATTTTTCATTAAATTTTAAGCTAACTTAATAAAATGCATTTATTTGAAGAACTTTGCATTTTAAGAGAAATCTATTTTGTATATCCTGAGTTATTAAATCGAACAGCCTTTAAAGCCGAGCGCCAGTAATTACGTCACTGGGAATTTTAGCATTCCTATTAATGGCCGTTTTACTTTTGGTTTTATTGACCTTCAAACGCACCAAAAAGTTGAGCATTCGTTTTTTATTACTCTTGCTTTAATTATCTGGATTCTAAATTGTGTTTTGTGATTGTAATTTTGTATAATATAATAGAAGTTCGGTTCCACTTTTGGTTTTTCAAAAAACAAAAATTTGGTATCCTATGTTCCTAAAATTGGACAATTTGTTACTCTCCACAATGCATTCGACCACAACAATTGATCAAGAAACTGCTGAACAACAAAAGCCCGAGATAATTCTATTTTATAATATGACCAAAGGTGGTGTGGATGTAGTTGATCAGAAATGTGCCTTGTATTCTGTTGGAAGAAGAACCAAAAGATGGCCCCTGTGTTTATTTTTTAACTATTTGGATGTGTTTGCAATAAATTCAGCAGTAATTTATAAGGCTGTCAAGCAAGACGGTGGAATGGCTCGAAAATATTTTATAAAGCAGCTTGCTCTACAACTAATGAGAGATGCCTTGAATATGAGAAATCAAGCCAAAATTTGTCAATATTAATTCATAAGCATGCTGGAACTTCATCACTTGAGGTAGGCAAATATTTATTTGATGTTTATACGAAATATCAATAATGTGTGTTCTCTAGGAATCCACAAGCAGCAGTCCTTGTCCCAAAAAACGCAAAAGATGCTACCTATGTAAAAAAGATCGTCAAACTCAAATGCAATACAAAAAATGCAAAGAGCCAAGCTGCAAAGATCATTCTATTGAAATATACTTGAATTGTGCACCTAATCTTGTGAATAAAATATTTTAGATAGAATTTTTTAGAATATATATAGAATATTTTAGATAGAAAGAGTTTCTTGTACATTTTCATTTAATTTTGTTCAGAGCTCTATTTATTCGAAAAAAACTAAATATTTATTCTTTGGAAATTATGAGTATACCTTTAATTTCTTTTTAATGTTATAATTAACATGGTTTATTATTGAGTTTAAAAGTCAGCCTGAGAGGCCGAACGCCAGTAATTGTGT
The DNA here is from genome assembly GCA_030710605.1 of Cordylochernes scorpioides. Lineage (NCBI taxonomy): Eukaryota > Metazoa > Arthropoda > Arachnida > Pseudoscorpiones > Chernetidae > Cordylochernes > Cordylochernes scorpioides. Next base: position 6,493,301 of record CP092884.1, on the reverse strand, counting down.
AACTAAATTAGGCGTCAGTAACTAAGGGTTAACAATAATATTTTATTTTTAAATTTCAGCACTAAAATATTTTAGTTATTTTAAAATTTGCAGATAATTTCCTTTTAAATAAATAAATCTTTATAAAATGTAGCCACAATGATTATGATAACATTTTATTTCAATATTCCATTTCTGTGTTATTATAAAAGATTTAAACACAAAATCAATAACACCTGCAGCAGCAGTGGATGTCTTTAATACAATAAAAATTTTGTTATTTAAAACACATTCCAGAGGAAGAAAGACATGCATGTTTTTTCAAAATATACCATCTGGAATACATCCTGAATAGGATTTCAGTGCAAAAACAGACATCTATAAAGGAATTTTTGAAAAGATCTTCATGATTATCTTAAAATAATATTTTAAAATTTTCTTTTTATTCACCATATTTATTTCCTTTCAACTGCTATATATTTTTCAATTAGAATAAAATATTATTTAATATATTATATTTAATATTTAATGTCTGTAGAGTTAATATTTGATTATATTACTGAAAAGAAACACATTACCAGTAAATTTATTTGTTACAATTATTTATGTTTCAAAAATATGTATTAATGCCATTTTGTCACTGATACTGTTGGGGCACGTTTTTGTAACCATACCCCAACAGAAGATGTATGTATGATCAACGTCAAATGGATACATGGCTTCCCTCCCACATAGACTTATAGACCACCTTTTTGCCCAGAAACCTAGACACTTGATGACACCAGACTTCCATGCCGAAAGCTGATGCCTGGTGGAGAAGAAGACACCAGTGACATCCAGAGACATCCGCGCTGGAAGCTGTTGTACCATATGTACATATATGCCCCTCATTTAAAATTTAGGTAGAGGTGACCAGAAGATATGGAGAAGGAAGATTTCTAAAAGACGGGGGGAGCCTTATAAATATCCTTCCCGAGAAAGGGAAGCGTTGTATTACAGTTCAAGTGAAAGGGGCCTGTGTCGATTTTTAGCTAAGACGGGGGGGGGGCGTTATATATACCTTCCCGAGAAAAGGGAGGATCGTATTACAGTCCATGTGGAGGAGGCCTGGGGTCTGATGAAATTTTACACTAGTGCCGTGGCTGTTTCCCTCTTTAGATTTTTTTGTTTTGGCAATATATGTTCTATTTTGATGGGAGAGGCCTGGGGCGTCTGTGAAATTGTATACTGGAGCCGTTGGCCATTTTCATTGGTGTTTTCTTTCGACGAATGAAAATGCCAGCCAATAGAAACTTGGGCGCGGGCAGCGAATGAAAATGGACAGAGGCAAGGATAAAAGAGGGTTTCTTGGCCAAAGGAGATTCAATCTGAGTCGCTCAGTCAGAAGGACGGTCTTCAGTCGGGCTTGAGACGCAGTAAGGAGGAGACCAGACCTTTGCCGGCGCTTTCGAGAAAAGGTAAGCCTTTTCTTTTTGCCATTATGGCTTAAGTACCCCCCTTTTTGAGCAGAAACTAGTTTAGATTTCGCATGGGCCCTAAAGGGCTTTGAGTAACATTAAAAGAATGATAGGGTTCTTATATTTTGATTCGCTAGAATAGATGGAGATCTAGGCTTTCCCCTTTATAAAGGCAAATTCGTAACTTCAGGTCACCTCTATCTAGATCACTATGTAAATAGCATATCTCGCCAGTATAGAAATGTTCCCAAATTCTATTTAATTTGAATAAATATCTAATATATAACTTATATGGAGAATTTTGTTTCCTCTCATACATATTTCATTCTTTTGTTTTATGGTACTACCCCCACATATTATTATTACAAATTGTACGGAAATATAGAACTACCGGCTCTAATGGAATGGAGTTGTGTATTGTACTTTATTGTGATACTTTAATACAGAAACAGCGGTAAATACGATTTTTCCCGCCTTGAGGGTATCTCTTTGTCAGGTTTTAGTAATATTTGTATTTTCATATGAGGAATTTGCCCTTCTTCCACTGTTTAAATGAAATATTGTATGATTCTTACCTATTTGGAGGGAATGTTACAAATAATCAAGTCTTCTAATAATTGCTGGCCAACATACATTGTCGAACGTGCCTGCCAAAGAAGCCAGTTCTCCTGTCTGTGTTTCAGTGTGTTTTTCCATCATATCTACCATTATACCATTCGTTGATTTAAATTTAATAAGACCCATGTTGCCTTATACTCATTAGATTGTCTCTTTATGATTTTATTGAAAACCTTTTTGTTTTAAATATATTACAAATGTCAATGTCAATAGTATAAGTCTATAGATTTTGCTTGTCTCATGGCTTATTTTGCTAGGTTTTAGTATAATCTTCATAAATAGAGTCCTTCCATACATCTAGATAGCGACCTAATTCAACACATTTGTTGAATCTTTGCTATAAATTGGAATTAAAGCTGTACCTACACGTTTGATCATATTATTACTGGTAAAATCTGGACCTGGTACTTCCTCGATATTTAAATTTGAAATAATATTTTCAACATATTATACTTCTATAAAAAAAATGTTAATTTGGTCTTATATTCAGGTTTATAGTTTCTAATAATAACATGCTCATCTCTATCTGAGATCCCTTGAAGTTGTTGGATGATCCCAGAGAATTTGAAACTATATGGGTTTGTCACTGACCCGAGTCCGTTAGTCTGTTGAGACGGCCAATAGACGGCGATCAATTCCAGCGTCTATTTTGATGGGAGAGCCGACCACTATTTTATAGATCATTTAATTTATTGTAGGAACAAAAATAATTCAACATTTCCCTCCTTTTTTTTCCCAAGTACACGTGAGCCTTAGTTTAATGAGGAATCTCTTTACACATCTGTCCTAAACTTTCCTCACTATATCTTTTGTGTATGAATCTATTTACAATTGATCTGTAGAAATTATAGAGATCTATTGCTATGATTTCCCTCTCTGAAATAGTTCCCAGCGTCTTCAGTGGGTTGCTGAATCTCCAGAAGGAGTCTTTTATAGATTGTCCAATTTAATAATGATTTCATGGGTTGTCTGATGAAATTGTACACTAGTGCCGTGGCTGTTTCCATCTTTAGACCTTTGTTCTGACAATATTATATGCTCGATCTCTGCTTTAGCTCAACTCTTAATCAATTACAGAGTTTTTTTTTTATCTTTTATTTTATTTATCCTGTTTGTACAAATTGCATTACATGTGATGATGTAAAGACATATGTCGATAGTGCATCATTGACAGCTGTGTTTCTATTATACAACATTAAGGTCTTGTTACGGGTTATATACATGGGGTTGTTGGCCTAAATTGCCATATATATATACTTAAGTAAGGAAACTTTAATAAGTCACATCGTATATCCTCCCTTTCCATTTATCCAAAATGGGAACACAACAATTTTAAAAATTAATCATGAAAATAAAATAAAAACACACAATGGTTTCAATTAATATCATAAATTTATATTACAAGGCTATTTTTAAAAAATATTATTTTAGCGAGTTAGATAATTACCTAATCATCTGACTTTAATTCAACACTTCCTTTAATTCAACCAAAAGCTCTGGATCCCTTGGGGTGTTGAATTAAAGAGGTTCGACTGTAGTTGTTTTTATGTACTTTTAAAGGGAGAGGTGCCTCTTTCTGGTACAAAGTGTATTTAATATATAGATACAAACTTTATAATAGAAAATTTATTATATTGGCTAATTATAAATGGAATTATGTTAAGACAGAAAGGAAAAATTAATAAAGTTTTTTTAAGATTATTACACAGAAAATCAATTGAAAATTTATCTTCTAATCACTTTCTTTGGTATTTTTATATTAAAAACTAGCGGACCCGCCCGGCTTCGCCCGGGTTTTACCCGAGTAAAAGTTTGTCTAACGAATCTCTCGATAAAGTGAACATTTTTTTCCCGGTCCCTTGAAAAATACTCGATAAGTTGAATAAAATCAATATTAATTGGTTCCCTCGGTAATTGGAAGTTAAAGGAATAGTATCTTGCCTTGGAATTGTATCATTATTCTTGTATGGATGTACCCGGCTTCGCCCGGGTTTTACCCGAGTAAAGGTTTGTTTAACGAATATCTCGATAAAGTGAACATTTTTTCCCGGTCCCTTGAAAAATACTCGATAAGTTGAATAAAATCAATATTAATTGGTTCCCTCGGTAATTGGAAGTTAAAGGAATAGTATCTTGCCTTGGAATTGTATCATTATTCTTGTATGGATGTACCCGGCTTCGCCCGGGTTTTACCCGAGTAAAGGTTTGTTTAACGAATCTCTCGATAAAGTGAACATTTTTTCCCGGTCCCTTGAAAAAATACTCGATAAGTAGAATAAAATCAATATTAATTGGTTCCCTCGGTAATTGGAAGTTAAAGGAATAGTATCTTGCCTTTGAATTGTATCATTATTCTTGTCTCAAATAAATTGCCGTGTCATCCTGAATTTTGTCTTTCCTAATTTTCTACATTACAAAATCATCGTATCATCATGATAATATTTAGAGCAGATTGTTGAATTATAACAGATAAATTAGAATAATTATCTTGATTATTTCTAGGCGAAAAGTTATTTCAAAAATTTTATTTGCTAGAAACCTTCCCAGTACTATACTAAATAACTTCCCAAAGTTTCATGGCGATCCAATGAGTGGTTTGGTCAGGCATAAAGGACAAACAAACGGACATTCATTCATTTTTATATATATAGATATTAACAGTAATTAAACGTAACAGTAAGAAAATGTTGATTTTAAAATATTTTAATTTTAAAATATATTAATTTTTTCATATTTTAAATATGTAAATGTGATATATGGGAAAAGGATCCTGAGAATCTTATCGACTCTATAATATAAAAAAAATGCTTGTCGACTTCACTGTGATAAAGTGCTTTGTCCTGAGAATCCTCGGGAGTGGATGGGGTTTTGTATGTTTGGGCAGTCGTTATCGATGGCGGTGGATGAAAAATCGGCACACTATATCGATTAATGAATCACAAAACACCTCGGAATATTAATCATTGGCGGCTCGGGAGAGGAGATGGAAGGATTTTCGCGATTAAATTGGATTGAGATGACTCACATCTTGGACCTCGAGGCACTACTTTTTGAAGATGCACACACACGTCTTGACACACACGTTACACCGATCGAACTCCGGTTGCCCCACCCCCCGGCTTGGGTCATGTGGGGACCCTGCTTGACCTTTGATTGGTCCCTGTCTCTGTCGGCCATGATGGTGAATTTGGTCGGGAAGGAGCTTTGCCTAACATCCCAATCTCTCAGGACATTCAACTCTGGAATATGAGGGCCTCTTTGTTCTAAGTGACCTAGATACACGACTTGGATCTGTCGTTCTTTTCTCTTCTACTTCTTCCATCTCCACGTCCTTTGACTGCCATCTTTATTTGAATCCATACAGAATACATTATATCCAACATGGTACATAATTATTTATTAGACAATATTCTTTATAATATTACATAAATAGAGTCTCTTAAGAAAGACCACCTAAAAACACGAATCAACTTGTTTCTCCTGTTGGTGGTCTCTCATTGAAGATTCTAATTGCTATTAAAGAATCTCTAATAGACCTTTAATAAGAGACTGCCTCTTGGAGAGACGGTGTAGCTACGAAATGGATATTCCCGGCTTCGCCCGGATTTTACCCGAGTAAAGGTTTGTCTAACGAATCTCTCGATAAAGTGAACATTTTTTTCCCGGTCCCTTGAAAAATACTCGATAAGTTGAATAAAATCATTATTAATTGGTTCCCTCCGTAATTGGAAGTTAAAGGAATAGTATCTTGCCTTGGAATTGTATCATTATTCTTGTCTCAAATAAATTGCCGTGTCATCCTGAATTTTGTCTTTCCTAATTTTCTACATTACAAAATCATCGTATCATCATGATAATATTTAGAGCAGATTGTTGAATTATAACAGATAAATTAGAATATTTATCTTGATTATATCTAGGCGAAAAGTTATTTCAAAAATTTTATTTGCTAGAAACCTTCCCAGTACTATACTAAATAACTTCCCAAAGTTTCATGGCGATCCAATGAGTGGTTTGGTCAGGCATAAAGGACAAACAGACATACATTCATTTTTATATATATAGATATCATTTATTCTTGTCATTTTCTATCTGTACTTGTAGCTATTTCAGTTGTATTTATGATATTAGTTTTTATATTCTTGGAATGTTCCCTGTTTGTTCCAGTCACCAGTTGTGCACATCTAGCTTTCTTCATCTTTAGGGGTCAGCTCCCTTGTTAATGGAATAAAATGTTAAGACAGAGGTGTCTTAGAGAGTAATGTTCTGTAGTATGAAATATATATTACGATGCACTAGCGCGCCATCTGTTATCAAATTATAAAACTATTTTAGATGCGTAATATTCTTTTTAAAATAAAACAATTTTTACTGCCCTTACTCCCTTTAATTTTTCCATTGCAATAAGGGCAGTAGAAATTGATTTATTTTAAAAAGAATATTACGCGTCTAAAATAATTTTATAATTTGATTAAATATATATGTTACTGTTTTTAAGTTGGATCAGCTATAATGCACACTCAATATTATGGGGTATATTGTATTTGAAATGGTCTTGAGCATGTTCATGTCTATGGGGATATTTTGATTGGAAATCTCTTGTTTTTCTATCATATTTACCAACCTTAGAGGTTCATGCATGGGAGCAGTTTTACAACATGAAAAGACTTATATTGATTGAAATTAACTGTTTGGGATATTAGAAGTGAAAAAACTGTCTCATCACTTCAATGATGTTCTACAAGGTTGACTTAGAGGAGTTCAGTAAGTACCAGCAACTGTGACCACCTTTTATCATACATGACTAATTTCTCCTGCAGCTTGTGCTTTATTAACTTATTTTCAGGGCAAAGGAGCTAAATATTTTATGCTAGCTGGACCCCATGGAACTCCAAGCACCACTAACCTTTCTCTCTCTCCTATTTTTATTTATTATTTTAATATTTATTATTTATCTTTTGTATTATTCTTTTTTTTTTTTAAACAAAGATATTTCATTATAAATCATCATGATAAATCCTTATTTAAAACAATCGTAACCTCAATGCCTTGAAGTTGTAAATTAGTTTTGTCATGAATAATGACAATTGAAGGTTGTGATAATTTTATAATAATTGAATAAACCAAGTGACCCTTTATTTCTGCAGTATACAGTCGAACCTCTTTAATTCAACACCCCAAGGGATCAGAGCTTTCGGTTGAATTAAAGGAAGCGTTGAATTAAAGTTATTCAGATGATTAGCTAATCATCTAACTCGCTAAAATGATATATTTTTAAAATAGCTTTGTAATATAAATTGATCATATTAATTAAAACCATTGTGTGTGCATTTTTTTGTATTATTTTTTATTTTCATGGTTAACTTTAATGTCAGGGACAAATTGGCAATAATACATGTCATAATTTGTATAGTTAATGACAAGAGATATAATTTATTTTCGTCAAAATAAGTATGTAAATATGTTACGCTTGTGTTAAAATGTAAATATGTGAATTCATCCATATATAAAAGCTGGACAAAAAATAAAGGTGGCAGACATCGCGGGTGCGCTGTTCGCTAGGCATAACGGCTGCGCCTCTTCATTTAGCTACGACATACATATTTTTGAAACATAAATATTTACAAATAATATTTTATTCTGATTAAAGAATATAGCAGTTGAAAGGAAATAAATATGGAAAATAAAAAGAAAATTTAAATATTTAAAAATAATCATGAAGTTCTTTTAAAAAAATCCTTTATAGATGTCTGTTTTTGACTGAAATCCTATTCATGATGTATTCCAGAGCTATATTTAAAAAATAAACAAGCATGTCTTTCTTCCTCTGGAATGTGTTTTAATTATTGTATTAAGGACATCCACTGCTGCTGCAGGTGTTATTGATTTTGTGTTTAAATCTTTTATAATAACATGGAAATGGAATATTGAAATAAAATGTTATCATAATCATTGTGGCTACATTTATGAAGATTTATTTATTTAAAAGGAAATTATTTGTAAATTTTAAAATAACTAAAATATTTCAATGCTGAAAATTAAAAAGAAAATAATGTTATTAACCCTTAACTGGACGGGTGGATTTTTCTTACGTAACTGGACGGGTTGGGTAGATTCAACCCACTTATGTAACTTCATGAAATAAGCGCTAAATAATGATTGAAATCAATATTTAAAAAATATTTAATTAATAAATAGTTGATATACAGAATTTGACTTTTAAAAATTCTGAATATAATCTATTTACAGTTTTCACAAATTTTTATGAAAAGTTATTGCAAACGCTTAGTTGACATACAGAGCAAAGGGTTTTTATTTTTTTACTGCGTTTTTTGATGGACATTTGTAGCACCTTTTTGGAGTATCAGATTGTTGTGGCATCGTAGATTCACTTGGTTTACTTGAACCATCATTCTTCTTGAATTGTTGTCTGTAATTGCAGTGGGAGAGAATTGAGATTACGTGTGGCCAGGTGTTCATCAGTCAATGCCCTCCCAAGATCAACAATAAAATGATTCCTTTCTTTTTTTTTACCCTTTTATCAATCTGATTACCAATTTTCTTATATTTTTTTTTGGAACATAGGAGACTAAAGTGATTGTTCCAGAGAAACCAAAAATAGAGGTTCCTGATTCTCTATTAGGGTGCGGTTGAAATTGTGGTGAATCTAAGGTTTGTTCTTTCTCATCGTTCCTATATATGTAAGGCCATGTTCTTTCAATTTATCAACTAACTCTATACTGAAGTGAACCAACTGTCTGCTGTAATATTTCTTCCAAAGTGTGATTGACTAATCTCTAAAACATATATATTTTGAGTTAGCAGGGATAGTTCTTTCTGTTGACTTGATTGATAATTATACTTATCCAAAGAAAGAAGTGTTATTTTATAAAAAGGAAGCTAAAAATAGCGGAAGATAGCGACTCAAGTATGAGCCACGAGCTAACACTGACACGAAAAATTCTCACGCTTATGGACGGGCTGGGCGGAATCCGCCCACACATGCAAATTTAACCCCCCTCCCAAAACTGAAATTTATAAACGTTGGATTGAAAATGTTTGTATCACTGTAAAATTAGAATACATGAAAGCTGGTAGTTCTAGGTAAACGAAAAATATAATTTTTTCCTATATTAAATTTATGCATGGGCAGAATCTACCCAACCCGTCCAGTTAAGGGTTAATTAGCGCGCGATTCCTAAATTCCCGCGTAAAAAATAAACAACACTCGCGACATTGCGCAACGGCAACTTAAACTAACAAAAATCAAAAGTGCGCATGTGCGATCCTATCAGTGCCCGCCGTCGTCGCCGCTTGCCACCGCCGTAATACCATTTAGCGGTAAAGTTGTTTGTAAAAAACATTCAACTGTTGAAATTTCGAATTTTAAAATGGTCGAACTGTCGTATTATCGATACTGTCGAATTACGGTCGACTGAGGTCGGGACATCAGAATTTGGTCGAATTAAGGTAGGGTGTCAAATTTGCGTGTGTCGAATTAACGAGGTTATACTGTATTTAAAACATGCTGTGGTATAATTTCTCATTTGATTATAGTAGAACCTCCCTGTAAAGGACACCTAATTGCAGAGACAAAGTGTCCTTTAGGGAGAGGTGTTCTCTTACCGGAGAGTTGCTAAATAATAATGATGATAATTTTACAAATGTAAACTGTCATACAAGAAAATAAGGCCTAATCCAAATAATTTATTAGTGTGTGACGTTTCGGCAACAACATTGTCACCATCATCAGACAAAAGAATAAATGACTCATATATGACAATGTTGATGCCAAAACATCACACACTAATAAATTATTTGGATTAGGCCTTATTTTCTTGGTATTATAATCTATAATCCAAATTGTGCTTTATCAAATGTAAACTGTCCTTTGTAGAGAGGTGTCCTCTAGCGTCAATGTCCTCTCATGGAGGTTCTACTGTACTTTTGTCTGAAGATGGTAACTGCCATTACCAAACATTACACTATTTATTTATTTGGTCTTATTACCTTATATTTGTAGATGCTATATGCTTGGCCTAGAATTTTCGATGTTATTTCTCATTGGTGTGGGGATGCTTAGTGTTCTTTTTGTTGGATTCCATTCCAAATCACTTTACCAACTCTTTTTGATATCATTCCATCAACAAAATACTGGTTATTGTGTCCCTTCTGTGTTCTACCAGAGCAGAATTTTCAATTCTATCCCACTTCAGAGCATATTTATGGTTTTCCATCCTTTCTTTTAATGTTTTGGATGTCTGTCCCACATAGCTTTGTTAATGTTTTGAATGTCTGTACCACATAGCTTTTCACCCAGAAGGCCCGGGTTCGATTCCCGGCGTGGGAACCACAAAGCTATGTGGGACAGACATCCAGAACATTAAAAGAAAGGATGTTGTTGTTGTTGTGTCCAAAGAAGAGTCTTAGATGTCTCCATGCATCTCCATCATAGCAGCAGCAATATCCACTATCTTGTTCTTCATTGGAAAATGGGTGCCGTTGCCACGTTAGTCACCTTGGAAACGAACCAGAATTTGGTCGAATATTCCAAGGGTACAGGGGGGACCGCAGGGAGGTGTGGTTGGACTTCTCCCCCCCCCCCCCCCCCAAAAAAAAAAAAGAAAGGATGGAAAACCATAAATATGCTCTGAAGTGGGATAGAATTGAAAATAATGGTTAATATTTCCATAATGTTACATGATATACAGTTTGATAAAACAATCCCTTGTATGAATATTAAAATGAAAATATCAGGTCTTCAGGGATAGGTTTCTTTTAAACATTTTTATTCACAAATCTCTCTCTAGATTTCAGGTATGGAAGCCCTTCTACTGGAATATACTCTTCTTCTTTCTTATAACGACTATAATATTCTTCTTGGAAATATTTAGACGAAAAGACGAAATAAAAGAAGAAGAGTTTCTTTTAATATAAATATATCAAAGCAAACTTTCGGGCAAAAAACCCTTTTACAGGCGTGTTATAATTAGTGAGCGGGTGTTTACATTGGCATATTCCCCTATAGTTTCAAACTCCAAGCATAAAAATCCCTTATATATTAATTCTTAATATCTCTCTAATTATAACACGCCTGTAGAAGGGTTTTTTGCCCGAAAGCTTGCTTTGATATATTTATATTAAAAGAAACTCTTCTTCTTTTATTTCGTCTTTTCTTCTTCTTTCTTATCTTAAAAAATGCAGAGTTCCATAGGAGTGAGAGATGAGACACAATTGTGAGGTTGTTGTCATCATTGAAGGTGTCCTCAGTGTTGTTGAGGGAACATCCCCAAGATTGATGCTTGCTGTTGAAGTCTCCAAGGATGAGTATATTGGGGTCAAGTAGGTGTGCAATTAAGTCTAGTTCTGGGCCTGGTTTTTGGGATGGGTGATAGGTGTTTACAATATTAGGGGTCTCCACCTTTGCCGGTCCCAAGCCCGGATGAAAAAGGAGGAGGGGGTGCAGTAACAAGCTCATTAAAAAAACCTGGGCTCAGCTGGCCTGGCTGATAGTACCCTGTAAGGGCTCCTAACTCAGGGATACAGGATGAGCAGCGTTTGTACTCCATTTTAGGAGCGGCTGCACATGGTGTCTGTTCCTCATGTCAGAGGCTGCAAAATTCTTTTGGAGCTAAGTCGGCCTGCCACTGAGTAGTGCTCCCAGTCTTAATGACAAAGGCAGACACATTCTACTTCACCCAGTCATGATGGTTATCAACTCTACAAGCTTGATACTTTGATATGATTGGGTGGAGATAAGAAAGAAGAAGAAGAAGGGGTCTCTGATTAGGTAGGTATATGGATTGGACTGGAATATACTTCTGTATTTGAATGATTTTATATCTAGAAATGGAAGGTTAATGTTTGTTTCTTTTTGTAAGTGGTTTAGGTCAGGATGATAACTGTTGAGTTTTGCTAGAATGTTCTTAATTTGATTTTTGGTAAAAGATGGCCTTCCATTTCTAGATATAAAAATCTTTCACATACAACAGCAATTCAAACAAATGTATATAAGTCATCCTTCAATCCTAACTATAAGTGTTTTCCTCCTACTGCCCTACGACCCGGGTTCGATTCCCGCATTGGACACTTTTTATGTTTAAAAAAAAAATGCTCCAATGGCCCCCCGATTCTTGCAAAAGTCCAACCCCACCAGCGAGTGCAAGTAACCAAACGGGGCTCTGGCACATTTGTAAGTGCAAAGTCGAACTGCTTTCACATGTGTAGACATGTGATGCGCTTATAGTAAAAAGCAGTCGCTAACTACCCACCATGATTATCATGGTCTGTATCACGTGTACTAGGGATAAGCCAAAAAAAAAAAAAAATGGAAGAAACACAGAATATTTTAAGAAACCTAAAAACCTGTCAATATCTAATATAATTTAAGACATTTTTATAAACCCTCTGAAATTAAGAATTACCATTGGATGGACATAATGGCCGCGGAAAGGAAGTATGTTTTCCAACAGGACTCAGCTCCAGCCCACAAGGCAAAAAGACACAATCATGGCTGACACTTAACATCCCCAGTCACTGGAGTCCTGATATTTAGCCCCCTAACTCTCCAGACTGTAACCCCCTCCACTACTATGTATTGTTGAGGGATATGTCAACAAAGCTTCCCCCAACACCATCCAGTCTATCAAGAAAGCTGTTCACACAGTGATGTCTCAAATGGACAAGGTCATCGTCACCAAGGCCTATGCTTTATTCCGCAGTTGTCTCAAGACTATTGTACCTAATAATGGAAACTACATTGAATAAACACACAAGGTAATAAGACCAAATCCAAATAAATAAATAGTGTGTGACGTTTTGGTAACAGTGTTGTTACCATCTTCAGAAAAAAGTGCTGAATGAGAAATTTTACCACAGAATGTTTTAAATAGTTACTCTTATTTTGTCTGAAGATGGTAACAACGCTGTTACCAAAACATCACACACTATTTATTTATTTGGTCTTATTTACCTTGTGTGTATAATCTATAATCCAAATTGTGCCTTATCATACATTGAATAAATGTAAGCTGGTAGAGTGAACCCAGGAGGAGCTCTGAACCTCAGACAGCACCAAACAACACTAACAAGATTTAGAACAGGCCATCTCAAGCCATTGAAGATGCAAAATGACAACAAAATCTACCCCACTTGCCCAAAATGTTGCTTGGCACCTGCTGCTCCAGAACACATTTTGGCTTGCATTAGATGCACTAAACAGGACCTTTGGGAGAGGTCGCTGCTTATTATAAAGCAGCTCTAGGAGCATGAACTCATGGAATTGGTTTAATCTTTACACAAGGGATAAGAAACAACAACATTGAATAAATCAAAACTATTATCTTACTATGCAAAATTTCCTTTCAATTTTTTAATTTTTACTTGCAATAAATTTCAGTTAAA
>CP092884.1:6450457-6479744 GCA_030710605.1 Cordylochernes scorpioides | reverse complement strand
TGCCAGGATGTGGATATGCGCCAGATGGTACCCCCTGAGCCTAAAGGAGATGTGGACCTCAGGCCCAAGTACCCTCCCATCAAACCTGAAGTGGTGAGAGATATCGATTCTCGCTCTCAGAGTCCCCCAAGACCAAAGCCAGATGACTTTAGGTATGAACCCCCATCCTACAGGGGTGTGCCAGATGCCAAATTTAAAGACAGCAGGGATGGACAATGGAAAACCTGGAGACAAGAGTGGGACCAAGGTGAGGTTTGGCAGAAAGGAAATGTAAACCCACTCCCACCATTGCACCACATGCCTCATGATAATCAGCAGCAACAGCAGCAGTTTGCCCCTCCAAGAAGGGATCCCAGATTCCCCCTAATGCATGACCCACACATGAATAAGATGCCTCACTATAATGAAAGTCATCCACCATATAGAACCTGGAATAATGATATGGGGCCTAACACAAGACCTCCTTTCAGACCTTTGGGCAATGAACCAGGCAATTTACAATTTGGCAACTTCAACCAGAGGCCCAATATACCACCAAGCCGGTTACCTAACCCACTGCCGCCACATTCCTCCCAGCCACCGTTGATACACCCACCTCCACCCATGCCACCTCAGCAGCAGCAACCCTTCCAGATAACACCACCAAGAGTTTATGGACCCAATATCCAGCAGCCTCCGATTCAACAACAATATACTAGACTTCCACCAGCAAATCCTCCTTCCCTGCCACTGAATAACCAAGTAATTCCACAGCCCACACCTCAGCCATCTTTCCCAGGTGTTTCACAAGGGGAGGCTGCACCATATGCTTCAAACTTTGCTCCAAACATGAATCCTCCATTGCTAAATACCCCAGCTGCTCCTTACTCTGAGCCAGCTCCACTTTTGCCCAAAGCACAGATACCCCTAGTTGCACCAACACAACCCACTCCACAACCATTCCCCAACATCAAGCAGGAGAAACAGCCCCTTCTAGCCACCCCAACACTTCCTGTTGATATAAATACATTGTTTGATAAATTAGTAAGTTTTGGTATAGTGTCCAAATTGGCCCCTAAACCAGAACCTCCTGCAGAAAAAGAAAAAGTAGAAAAGGTAGAAAAGGAAGAGAAACCTCTGCCACTCCAACTTGATTCCAATGCTCTGAGAACAAAGCATCCTGAGATAATTGACAATCTCTATTATGGCAACCAATGCTCCTCATGTGGGCAAAGATTTTCATCAAAACAAATGTCTCGATATGGAGACCATCTGGATTGGCACTTCAGATCTAACCGTAGGGAGAAAAATAGTCTAAAGAAAGCCTTCTCTAGAAAGTGGTATTATGACAAAGATGAATGGTGCAAGTACATGGAATATGAAGATCCAGAAGAAAGGCAGCCTAGCTTCTTTGAAGAACAGCAAGAAGCTGACAAGATCCCAGAACCAATCCAATTGCCAACTGTTCTAGCTCCAATTGAAGAAATTCAGAATAAGTGTAGCACCTGTGGGGAACGCTTCGACATAATATGGCAGGAAGAATTAGAAGAATGGCATCTTTCCAATGCTCTTAAAGAAGATGATTTGTATTTCCACCCATTCTGCTTGGAAGATTATAAAAAATTCCTTTTGTCCATGGAAGAAGAGAAGAAGAAAAAGGAAGAAGAAGAAGAAAAAATTAAGGAAGAGGTAGAAGAAGAACTCCATGAGGACAAGGATTCTGTTCCCAAAGAGGAGGAGCCAATGGACACAAAGGAGGAGCCAATGGACACAAAGGAGGAGCTAGAATTGAAAGAAGAGATCCCAGATGAAGAGCCTCCTCAAGAGCAGATGGAAGAAAATCTGGTAGAGGAAGAGCATATACTGCCTATAGAGGAAGAGTATGTGTTTGACACCACTATAGCAGAAGATGAAGGAGTGGAGAAGACTCCAGAAGTCTCGGAGGACCTGGTTGTGATGGGCACTGGGGGCCTGGTACTCAAGGTGAAGGCAGAGAGCATCATCAAGCCTGAGGCTCCCCGGGACAAGGGACAAGAAGTCAAGGAAGAAGAAGAAGACGATGAGATTGAGTTTGAACCGCCAGTACCTGACCCTCGGTTCCCACAAGCTCAGCCTGTGACACGAGGGGCAGAGCTGACTGGACTCTGCTCTCTCATGTAAGCTATGTAAATTACTCTATGTGTATAAAAATGTAAATAAACATCTTTCCATTCGCATGGACATGTCGACTTATCCTTTTGTGGAATAAAATTTATTTTTTAATCAATTGATCAGATTAGTTAATTCAACCTTTGAATATCATATTATTGTCAAATGTTTCTATCTGGTAAAATCTCCTATGAGACTCCATGAACAACCACTCTGGTAAAATTAACAGTTTAATCCAATGGACAACCACTTTTCAAGGAGTTTGCCTATATTTTGGGTCTCTTAGGGAGGTTTTTCTAGTGTCTGGAGGTTTTAGACTTACAGTAAAACCCCTCTATAGCGAACCCCAATGGGACTGAACATTTGGTTCACTATAGCCATAGCTATATAGTTCTTTTATTATAAAATAAAAATTGGGATTATGTCAAGTTCATTATAAGGAAAGGATCGCTATATTCCCGGTTTATTTTAGCGAGGTTTTACTGTATAACAAAAACCCCATTAAAGTGCCAAGGACAATGATAAAGCACAATTTGGATTATAGCTAAAAGAAAATAAGACCTAATCCAAATAAATTAATAGTGTGTGACATTTCAGTAACAGTGTTGTTACTGAAACGTCACACACTATTAATTTATTTGGATTAGGTCTTCTTGTAGTGCTATGAACAATAAAATGGTGTTTATATGAAAACAGCTTTTATAATGATTATCTACACTCAGGGACAAAACTTAAGAAAGTAGAATGTCTTTAATGTTGCCTGTTGTTGATTTTTTTTGGAGACAAGCAATTTTGTTCACATGCACACACACTTGGTTATCTTGTGTATCTTCAATAAAGGTCACTGTGTACCCAATATCTTTATATCTACCAATATACATGCTAAAAGGTAAAACTTCCCACAGAATTTCGGTGGACGAATATTTTGTTAAAACAATTAGGACTTGAAACTTTGGACCATAGAATTATAAACATATTGCTGAAATAAAAGAGGCTCTCTGTTGTAATGATAGCGCTTCTGTTATGTCTTTTTTTCTAACTTTAAAAATAAATTATGAAAAAGGCATCTCCTCCTGCAACTGAAAGTTGCTGATGGCCTGCGCCAAAAACAAAATCTGCTTAATTTAGAGGAGAAGGCAAAGACTTTGTAAATGAAGTCTTCTATTTCAAAATATGTGTGTGTGTGATGATCTCACAATGGCAATGAGATGTGCACTTTATACAGGGTGTTGTATCAGGTCAATTGTTAATAACTACAACAGAATTTTAACTGAAATTTATTGAAAGTAAAAATAAAAAAATTGAAATGAAATTTTGCATAGTAAGATATAGTTTTGATTTATTCAATGTTTTTATTTCTTATCCCCTTGTGTAAAGATTACACCAATTCCATGAGTTTATGCTCTTCAAGCTGTTTTATGATAGCAGCGGCCTCTCCCAAAGGTTCTGTTCAGTACATCTAATGCAAGCCAAAATGTGTTCTGGAGCGGCAGGTGCCAAGCTACATTTTGGGCAAGTGGGGTATATTTTGTTATTATTTTCCATCTTCAATGGCTTGAGATGGTCTGTTCTAAATCATGTTGTTTAGTGCTGTCTGAGGTTCAGAGCTCCTCCTGGGTCCACTCTACCAGCTTACATTTATTCAATGTATCTTCTTCTTCTTATCTCCACTCAATCACACTAAGGTATCAAGCTTGTAAAGCTTGAGATTTTTGATGGTGTCTGCCGGGGAAGAGTAGAGCTCATCAATGGATGAGTCAATACAGTCAATAATATGTCTTGGGGTTGCAGGCTGAGAATTGCACTTAGTACATAGTGGGAAAACCTTGCAACCATTCTGGAAAGTCATTGTCCGTAGATGACCAGACGTAAGTCTGGAAATCAAAGACTGTTGTTCTCTTGGGAGGACAGAACCGGTGCTTTCCCTCCTGCTCTGTACCAGTCATGTGCAACATCAGATTTCAATGTATGATAAGGCACAATTTGGATTATAGATTATACACACAAGGTAATAAGACCAAATCCAAATAAATAAATAGTGTGTGATGTTTTGGCAACAGCGTTGTTACCATCTTCAGACAAAATAAGAGTAACTATTTAAAACATTCTGTGGTAAAATTTCTCATTCAGCACTTTTTTCTGAAGATGGTAACAACGCTGTTACCAAAACGTCACACACTATTTATTTATTTGGATTTGGTCTTATTACCTTGTGTGTTTATTCAATGTAGTTTCCATTATTAGGTACAATAATCTCAAGACAAGTGCGGAATAAAGCACAGGCCTTGGTGACGATGACCTTGTCCATTTGAGACATCACTGTGTGAACAGCTTTCTTGACAGACTGAATGGTGTTGTGGGAAGTTTGTTGACATCTCTCTCAACAATACATAGTAGTGGAGGGGGTTACAGTCTGGAGAGTTAGGGGGCCAAATATAAAGACTCCAGTGACTGGGGACGTTAAGTGTCAACCATGATTGTGTCTTTTTGCCTTGTGGGCTGGAGCTGAGTCCTGTTGGAAAACATACTTCCATTCTGCCGTCATTATGTCCATCCAAGGCTTCATAACAGTAATTCCATATTTCAGAGGGTTTATAAAAATGTCTTAAATTATATTAGATATTGACAGGTTTTTAGGTTTCTTAAAATATTCTGTGTTTCTTCCATTTTAAAAGTTTGAAGTGAGCAATGTCTATGGATACGTTTTGTCAAAGTTTTTAATGTATTTATTTTATGGCTCAGAGGGCAGTAGGAGGAAAACACTTATAGTTAGGATTGAAGGATGACATACATTTGTTTGAATTGCTGTTGTATGTGAAAGATTTTTATATCTAGAAATGGAAGGCTATCTTTAACCAAAAATCAAATTAAGAACATTCTAGCAAAATCCAACAGTTATCATCCCAACCTAAACCACTTACAAAAAAAGAAACAAACAATAACCTTCCATTTCTAGATATAAAAATCATTCAAATACAGAAGTATATTCCAGTCCAATCCATACACCTACCTAATCAGAGACCCCTTCTCTTCTTCTTTCGTATCTCCACCCAATCATATCAAAGTATCAAGCTTGTAGAGTTGATAACCATCATGACTGGGTGAAGTAAAATGCGTCTGCCTTTGTCATTAAGACTGGGAGCACTACTCGGTGACAGGCCGACTTAGTTCCAAAAGAAATGGCCGCCTCTGACATGAGGAACAGAAGCCATGTGCAGCCGCTCCTAACATGGAGTACAAACGCTGCTTATCCTGTATCCCTGGATTAGGAGCCCTTACAGGGTACTATCAGCCAGGCCAGCTGAGCCCAGGTTTTTTAATGAGCTTGTTACTGCTCCCCTCCTCCTTTTTCATCCGGGCTTGGGACCGGCAAAGGCAGAGACCCCTAATAATTGTGAGCACCTATCACCCATCCCAAAAACCAGGCCCAGAACTAGACTTAATTGCACACCTACTTGACCCCATCCTTGGAGACTTCAACAGCAAGCATCATCTTGGGGATGTTCCCTTAACAATACTGAGGGCACCTTCATTGATGACAACAACCTCACAATTGTGTCACATCTCTCACTCCTATGGAACTCTGCATTTTTTAAGATAAGAAAGAAGACGAAAAGACGAAATAAAAGAAGAAGAGTTTCTTTTAATATAAATATATCAAAGCAAGCTTTCGGGCAAAAAAAACCTTCTACAGGCGTGTTATAATTAGAGAGATATTAAGAATTAATATATAAGGAATTTTTATGCTTGGAGTTTGAAACTATAGGGGAATATGCCAATGTAAACACCCGCTCACTAATTATAACACGCCTGTAGAAGGGTTTTTTGCCCGAAAGCTTGCTTTGATATATTTATATTAAAAGAAACTCTTCTTTTATTTTGTCTAAATATTTCCAAGAAGAATATTATAATCGTTATAAGAAAGAAGAGTATATTCCAGTAGAAGGGCTTCCATACCTGAAATCAAGAGAGAGATTTGTGAATAAAAAATGTTAAAAAGAAACCTATCCCTGGAGGCCTGGTATTTCCATCGTTATATTCATACAAGGAATTGTTTTATCAAACTGTATACCATGTAACATTATGGAAATATTAACCATTATTTTCAATTCTATCCCACTTCAGAGCATATTTATGGTTTTCCATCCTTTCTTTTTTTTTTTTGGGGGGGGGGGGGGAGAAGTCCGACCACACCTCCCTGCGGTCCCCCCTGTACCCTTGGAATATTCGACCAAATTCTGGTTCGTTTACAAAGTGACTAACATGGCAACGGCACCCATTTTCCAATGAAGAGCAAGATAGTGGATATTGCTGCTGCTATGATGGAGATGCATGGAGACATCTAAGACTCTTCTTTGGACACGACAACAACAACATCCTTTCTTTTAATGTTCTGGATGTCTGTCCTACATAGCTTTGTGGTTCCCACGCCGGGAATCGAACCCGGGCCTTCTGGGTGAAAAGCTATGTGGGACAGACATCCAGAACATTAACAAAGCTATGTGGGACAGACATCCAAAACACTAAAAGAAAGGATGGAAAACCATAAATATGCTCTGAAGTGGGATAGAATTGAAAATTCTGCTCTTGTAGAACACAGAAGGGACACAATAACCAGTATTTTGTTGATGGAATGATATCAAAAAGAGTTGGTAAAGTTATTCGGAATGGAATCCAACAAAAAGAACACTAAGCATCCTCACACCAATGAGAAATAACATTGAAAACTCTAGGCCAAGCATATTGCATCTACAAATATAAGGTAATAAGACCAAATAAATAAATAGTGTAATGTTTTGGTAATGGCAGTTACCATCTTCAGACAAAAGTACAATAGAACCTCCATGAGAGGACATTGACGCTAGAGGACACCTCTCTACAAAGGACAGTTTACATTTGATAAAGCACAATTTGGATTATAGATTATAATACCAAGAAAATAAGGCCTAATCCAAATAATTTATTAGTGTGTGATGTTTCGGCAACAACATTGTCATATATGAGTAATTTATTCTTTTGTCTGATGATGGTGACAATGTTGTTGCCGAAACGTCACACACTAAAAAATTATTTGGATTAGGCCTTATTTTCTTGTATGACAGTTTACATTTGTTTTTTTGCCCATGTTTTGTTCTTTTTTTTTTTTCTTTTTTTTTTTTGCTTATCCCTAGTACACGTGGTACAGGCCATGATAATCATGGTGGGTAATTAGCGACTGCTTTTACTGTAAGTGCACCACATGTCTACACATGTGAAAAGCAGTTCGACTTTGCACTTACTAATGCCAGAGCCCCGTTTGGTTACTTGCACTCGCTGGTGGGGTTGGACTTTTGCAAGAATCGGGGGCCATTGGAGCATTTTTTTTTCTTTAAACAGAAAAAAGTGTCCAATGCGGGTTCGAACCCGGGTCCTAGTGGTCAAAAACCAAACGGTTTAACCAGCCTTCCACCGACCCCCTAGTTTACATTTGTAAAATTATCATCATTATTATTTAGCAACTCTCCGGTAAGAGAACACCTCTCCCTAAAGGACACTTTGTCTCTGCAATTAGGTGTCCTTTACAGGGAGGTTCTACTATAATCAAATGAGAAATTATACCACAGCATGTTTTAAATACAGTATAACCTAGTTAATTCGACACACGCAAATTTGACACCCTACCTTAATTCGACCAAATTCTGACCTGACCTCAGTCGCGACCGTAATTCGACAGTATCGATAATACGACAGTTCGACCATTTTAAAATTCGACCATTTTTGTTAGTTTAAGTTGCCGTTGCGCAATGTCGCGAGTGTTGTTTATTTTTTACGCGGGAATTTAGGAATCGCGCGCTAATTAACCCTTAACTGGACGGGTTGGGTAGATTCTGCCCATGCATAAATTTAATATAGGAAAAAATTATATTTTTCGTTTACCTAGAGCTACCAGCTTTCATGTATTCTAATTTTACAGTGATTCAAACATTTTCAATCCAATGTTTATAAATTTCAGTTTTGGGAGGGGGGTTAAATTTGCATGTGTGGGCGGATTCCACCCAGCCCGTCCATAAGCGTGAGAATTTTTCCTGTCAGTGTTAGCTCGTGGCTCATACTTGAGTCGCTATCTTCCGCTATTTTTAGCTTCCTTTTTATAAAATAACACTTCTTTCTTTGGATAAGTACAATTATCAATCAAGTCAACAGAGAGAACTATCCCTGCTAACTCAAAATATATATGTTTTAGAGATTAGTCGATCACACTTTGGAAGAAATATTCCAGCAGACAATTGATTCACTTCAGTAGAGTTAGTTGATAAGTTGAAAGAACATGGCCTTACATATATAGGAACGATGAGAAAGAACAAACCTTAGATTCACCACAATTTCAACCGCACCCTAATAGAGAATCAGGAACCTCTATTTTTGGTTTCTCTGGAACAACCACTTTAGTGTCCTATGTTCCAAAAAAAAAATAATAAAATTGGTAATCAGATTGATAAAAAGGGTAAAAAAAAAGAAAGGAGTCATTTTATTGTTGATCTTGGGAGGGCATTGACTGATGAACACCTGGCCACACGTAATCTCAATTCTCTCCTGCTGGAATTACAGACAACAATTCAAGAAGAATGATGGTTCAAGTAAACCAAGTGAATCTATGATGCCACAACAATCTGATACTCCAAAAAGGTGCTACAAATATCCATCAAAAAACGCAGTAAAAAATAAAAACCCTTTGCTCTGTATGTCAACTAAGCGTTTGCAATAACATTTCATAAAAATTTGTGAAAACTGTAAATAGATTATATTCAGAATTTTTAAAAGTCATATTCTGTATATCAACTATTTATTAATTAAATATTTTTTAAATATTGATTTCAATCATTATTTAGCGCTTATTTCATGAAGTTACATAAGTGGGTTGAATCTACCCAACCCGTCCAGTTACGTAAGAAAAATCCACCTGTCCAGTTAAGGGTTAATAACATTATTTTCTTTTTAATTTTCAGCATTGAAATATTTCAGTTATTTTAAAATTTACAAATAATTTCCTTTTAAATAAATAAATCTTCATAAAATGTAGCCACAATGATTATGATAACATTTTATTTCAATATTCCATTTCCATGTTATTATAAAAGATTTAAACACAAAATCAATAACACCTGCAGCAGCAGTGGATGTCCTTAATACAATAATTAAAACGCATTCCAGAGGAAGAAAGACATGCTTGTTTATTTTTTAAATATACCTCTGGAATACATCATGAATAGGATTTCAGTCAAAAACAGACATCTATAAAGGATTTTTAAAAAAGATCATCATGATTATTTTTAAATATTTAAATTTTCTTTTTATTTTCCATATTTATTTCCTTTCAACTGCTATATTCTTCAATCAGAATAAAATATTATTTGTAAATATTTATGTTTCAAAAATATGTATTATTGCCATTTTGTCCCTGACATTAAAATTAACCATGAAAATAAAAAATAATACAAAAAAAATGCACACACAATGGTTTTAATTAATATGATCAATTTATATTACAAAGCTATTTTAAAAATATATTATTTTAGCGAGTTAGATGATTAGCTAATCATCTGAGAATAACTTTAATTCAACACTTCCTTTAATTGAACCGAAAGCTCTGATCCCTTGGGGTGTTGAATTAAAGAGGTTTGACTGTATATCCTATATCCACTAGCATGGAATGTTGTGAAGAAATCATCAGACCGACTTTAATTCAACACCTACTTTAACTCAACTGAAAGCTCTGATTCCTTGGGGCATTGAATTAGTAGACTATAGGGGGTGAGTGGAAGGATGGTTTAAACCATTGGTTTCTGACGGCTTTGACCCGGGTTCCATTCCCGCATAGGGCACTTTTTTATGATAAAAAAAAAATGCTTCAAAGGCCCTTGATTCTTGCAAAAATCAAACCCCACCAGCGAGTGCAAGTAACCAAAACAGTGCTCTGGCACATTTGTAAGTGCAAAGTCAGACTGCTTATTACATGTGGTGCACTTACAATAGAATCAGTCACAACCTCTAACCACCAAGATTATCACGGCCTGTACCACGTGTACTAGGGATAAGCAAAAAAAAAGAGACCATATTAAATATATCAGAGAGGCCACATCTCCCTTCAAAAATGCATTAGATATTTAATTTCTAGATCATCTCTGTGCAAATTTGAAAATTTCAGCTTTGTAACTTTTTAAAAACTTCATTTTAGAACAAAAACAAATTGTCTTCCATGGTTTGTGTTATCAGCATTTAACATACGATGTGGAAGAAGTTGAGAAATCAGCTGAATCTGCTAAAAAGGTAGGGGAAAAATATATACTGCAGAAATAAAGGGTCACTTGGTTTATTCAATTATTATAAAATTATCACAACCTTCAATTGCCATTATTCATGACAAAACTAATTTACAACTTCAAGGCATTGAGGTTACGATTGTTTTAAATAAAGATTTATCATTTTTTTTTTGCTTATCCCTAGTACACGTGGTACAGGCCATGATAATCATGGTGGGTAGTTAGCGACTGTTTTTACTGTAAGCGCACCACATGTCTACACATGTGAAAGCAGTTCGACTTTGCACTTACAAATGTGCCAGAGCCCCGTTTGGTTACTTGCACTCGCTGGTGGGGTTGGACTTTTGCAAGAATCGGGGGGCCATTGGAGCATTTTTTTTTTTTTTTTTTTTAAACAGAAAAAAGTGTCCAATGCGGGGATCGAACCCGGGTCGTAGTGGTCGTAAACCAAACGGTTTAACCAGCCTTCCACCGACCATGATGATTTATAATGAAATATTTTTGTTAAAAAAAAAAAAGAATAATACAAAAGATAAATAATAAATATTAAAATAATAAATAAAAATAGGAGAGAAAGGTTAGTGGTGCTTGGAGTTCCATGGGGTCCAGCTAGCATAAAATATTTAGCTCCTTTGCCCTGAAAATAAGTTAATAAAACACAAGCTGCAGGAGAAATTAGTCATGTATGATAAAAGGTGGGGAAGGTCCCAGTTGCTGGTATTTACTGAACTCTTCCAAGTCAACCTTGTAGAACATCATTGAAGTGATGAGACACCCACAGTTTTTTCTCTTCTAATATCCCAAACAGTCAATTTCAATCAATATGTCTTTCCATGTTGTAAATATAAAACTGCTCCCATGCATGAACCTCTAAGGTTGGTAAATATGATAGAAAAACAAGAGATTTACAATCAAAATATCCCCATAGACATGAACATGCTCAAGACCATTTCAAATACAATATACCCCATAATATTGAGTGTGCATTATAGCTGATCCAACTTAAAAACAGTAACATATATATTTAATCAAATTATAAAACTAGTTTAGACGCGTAATATTCTTTTTAAAATAATATTACGCGTCTAAAATAGTTTTGTAATTTGATAACAGATGGCGCGCTAGTGCATCGTAATATTTCATACTACAGAACATTACTCTCTAAGACACCTCTGTCTTAACATTTTATTCCATTAACGAGGGAAGAGGGAGCTGACCCCTAAAGATGAAGAAAGCTAGATGTACACAACTGGTGACTGGAACAAACAACTGACAGGGAACATTCCAAGAATATAAAAACTAATATCATAAATACAACTGAAATAGCTACAAGTGCAGATAGAAAATGACAAGAATAAATGATATTTTTAATATAAAAAATACCAAAGAAAGTGATTAGAAGATAAATTTTCAATTGATTTTCTGTGTAATAATCTTAAAAGTCTTCAAAACTTTATTAATTTTTCCTTTCTGTCTTAACATAATTCAATTTATAATTAGCCAATATAATACATTTTCTATTATAAAGTTTGTATCTATATATTAAATACACTTTGTACCAGAAAGGGGTACCTCTCCCTTTAAAAGTAAATAAAAACAACTACAGTCGAACCTCTTTAATTCAACACCCCAAGGGATCAGAGCTTTCGGTTGAATTAAAGGAAGTGTTGGATTAAAGTCAGATGATTAGGTAATCATCTAACTCGCTAAAATAATATTTTTAAAAAATAGCCTTGTAATATAAATTTATGATATTAATTGAAACCATTGTGTGTTTTTATTTTATTTTCATGATTAATTTTTAGTATCAGTGACAAAATGGCATTAATACATATTTTAGAAACATAAATAATTGTAACAAATAAATTTACTGGTAATGTGTTTCTTTTCAGTAATATAATCAAATATTAACTCTACAGACATTAAATATTAAATATAATTTATTAAATAATATTTTATTCTAATTGAAAAATATAGCAGTTGAAAGGAAATAAATATGGTGAATAAAAAGAAAATTTTAAAATATTATTTTAAGATAATCATGAAGATCTTTTAAAAAATTCCTTTATAGATGTCTGTTTTTGCACTGAAATCCTATTCAGGATGTATTCCAGATGGTATATTTTGAAAAAACATGCATGTCTTTCTTCCTCTGGAATGTGTTTTAAATAACAAAGTTTTTATTGTATTAAAGACATCCACTGCTGCTGCAGGTGTTATTGATTTTGTGTTTAAATCTTTAATAATAACACAGAAATGGAATATTGAAATAAAATGTTATCATAATCATTGTGGTTACATTTTATAAAGGTTTATTTATTTAAAAGGAAATTATCTGTACATTTTAAAATAACTAAAATATTTTAGTGCTGAAATTTAAAAATAAAATATTATTGTTAACCCTTAGTTACTGGCGCCTAATTTAGTTACACAATTACTGGCGTTCGGCCTCTCAGGCCGACTTTTAAAATCAATAATAAACCATGTTAATTATAACATTAAAAAGAAATTAAACATATTCACATAATTTCCAAAGAATAAATATTTAGTTTTTTCGAATAAACAGAGCTCTATATATGAATAAAACAAAGCATCAAGGGCTGCGTTTCTTTATTATATTATAAAGAAACGCAGCCCTTGATGCTTTGTTTTATTCATATATAAATCTTACAGGGCTTTTTCAATTGAAAACAGAGCTCTGAACAAAATTAAATGAAAATGTACAAGAAACTCTTTCTATCTAAAATATTCTATATATATATTCTAAAAAATTCTATCTAAAATATTTTATTCAAGATTAGGTGCACAATTCAAGCATATTTCAATAGAATGATATTTGCAGCTTGGCTCTTTGCATTTTTTGCATTGCATTTGAGTTCGACGATCTTTTTTACATAGGTAGCATCTTTTGCGTTTTTTGGGACAAGGACTGCCGCTTGTGGATTCCTAGAGAACACACATTATTGATATTTCGTATAAACATCAAATAAATATTTGCCTACCTCAAGTGATGAAGTTCCAGCATGCTTTTGAATTAATATTGACAAATTTTGGCTTGATTTCTCATATTCAAGGCATCTCTCATTAGTTGTAGAGCAAGCTGCTTTATAAAATATTTTCGAGCCATTCCACCGTCTTGCTTGACAGCCTTATAAATTACTGCTGAATTTATTGCAACCACATCCAAATAGTTAAAAAATAAACACAAGGGCCATCTTTTGGTTCTTCTTCCAACTGAATACATGTCTGATCAACTACATCTACACCACCTTTGGTCATATTATAAAATGTGATTATCTCGGGCTTTTGTTGTTCAGCAGTTTCTTGATCAATTGCTGTGGTCGAATGCATTGTGGAGAGTAACAAATTGTCCAATTTTAGGAACATATGATACCAAATTTTTGCTTTTTGAAAAACCAAAAGTGGAACCGAACTTCTATTATATTATACAAAATTACAATCACAAACACAATTTAGAATGCATATAATTAAAGCAAGAGTAATAAAAAAACGAATGCTCAACTTTTTGGTGCGTTTGAAGGTCAATAAAACCAAAAGTAAAACGGCCATTAATAGGAATGCTAAAATTCCCAGTGACGTAATTACTGGCGCTCGGCTTTAAAGGCTGTTTGATTTAATAACTCGGTATATACAAAATAGATTTCTCTTAAAATGCAAAGTTCTTCAAATAAATGCATTTTATTAAGTTACCTTAAAATTTGATGAAAAATGATGCATTTTGAAATTTTTACAAACATTTTAAATTTTCACACGACCTTTCAAGCCGAACGCCAGTAATTAAGGGTTAATTAGCGCACAATGCCTAAATCCCAGCGTAAAAAAAATATATATAAATAAAAAAAAATAACACTCGTGATATTGCGCAACGGCACTGCAAAGTGAAACTTAAACTAACCAGGAACCAAAAGTGTGCGCGCGCGATCCTATCGGAGCCCGCCCATCGCCGCCGTAATACCTTTTTAGCGGTAAAGTTGTATGTAAAAAAACATTCAACTGTCGAAATTGGAATTTAAAAATGGTCGAACTATCGGAACTGTCGTATTATCGATACTGTCGAATTATGGTTTGTTATTTGATAGGCCAGAGGCCGGGACATCAGAATATGGTCGAATTATCGCCGAGTGTCGAATTGGGGTGTGTCGAATTAACGAGGTTATACTGTATATATCACTCGGGTAGATATGCACACGGGTCAATCCCGGGGCAAAGCCCGGGTCACCCGTCTAGTACCTTATATATTACATCACACAACACAAATATAAAGGGAGCTTCCTTCTGGTACAAGAATCTTCCCACAATGTTGTAAATTATCTAAAATATAAAGTTGGCCAAAAGATAGGTCATTGAATACAAGGTGTTAGAAGGCCATCCTATGGAACAATTTGGTGGAGTTTCTTATCATCTTCCCACCACAATGGGTAGTAAGTTGTTGGAAATGCCTGGCTCATAAGTCCACTATTGTATTGGGTTGTTTCTACTACAATTAGACATCATTGAGAGACAGTCTCTACACCTTAGTTCCATAATTACCTTTGGACCCAACAACCTGATATAATAGTCTGGTAGAATCTGGATGGGAGGACTTACCACATTTCCTATAAGTTCATATTGCTGTAATAAAAGTCCTTTTTAGTGGTTAGATTCTTATAGAGCTCATAAATAATTTACATTTTCTTTATATGCCATACTTTGAGAAAATAAAAATATATTTATTAAAATATATTTATTAAAATATAAAAAAGGCAACATTCATAAAAAAATATTTAGTGAATACAACTTTAGAAACTCACTTTCTGGTGTAAATTATATCTGCTAAAACTCGGGGGAAAATTAAAACCATAAATAGTTTCAAAATTGATTGATAGATGGCGGTACTAATCCACGTTTCTCTTCCTGTCTAGATAACTTTCTCTTTTTGCTATTGTGAAATTGGATGAAACAAGTAAGTTTATTTTATTTTTCTTTGGCTTTATTTGATAAAATTCTTCGAAATTTTTCTTTAAACCTTGATTAGGTGTTTTCTAAACATGCTAAAACCTAAATAAAGTCTATTTGGAGCGTTCCCAGAAAAGGCCATATTTGGTAGGCGGCGCTGTACGTTGCCACCGCCGTACCTTCGAGGCGTTTTACACGAGTTAAAGATACAATTTCGGTGAAATACTTTGAATTTTACCAATTTAAATATATAAATTTAAATTCGAATTTTCAAAAGAGATTTAACAGTTTAAAAAAAAAACATTTTTAAAAATAAAATATTAAACTAATATTTCTAAAAACGAACATTATATTTTTAATTATCTGAAACTAACCTAATTCAACTTATCTAAAACTAACCTTATTTAGCGATTAAACTAACCTAATTTAACCTATTTGAATCTAACCTCATATACACTTTTACACTACCTTTTTAATATCAAAATTAAATTAAAATACGTTTATATTAAATAATAACATTTTTAAAAATCGACTTTCTGGTTCACACTTTTGTATCTAATTAATTATGTATTTTTTTATTTCACTCTATAAAAAAATCTCTGTATAGTTTAGATTAAAATATTTTAAGTGGCATATTTTCAAGTCATATATTTATACACAAGTTATATATATATATTTTACAAATATTGTGAAAGATGTGATTAATAAACTTTATAAAAAAAATTCGTAATACATTTTTAATAACATGACGTTATGTTATATTCCAATAGGTAAAATAGGTTAGTTTCAGATGGCTTATAAATTAGGTTAGTTTCTGATAGGTTATAAATTAGGTTAGTTTAAGGTGTGTTATAAAAAGGTTAGTTCCATTAATTAAAATAGGTTAGTTTCAGATAGGTTAAATTAGGTTAGTTTAATCGTTAAATAAGGTTAGTTTTAGATAAGTTGAAATAGGTTAGTTTCAGATAATGAAAAAAATAATGTTCGTTTTTAGAAAAATTAGTTTTATAATTTATTTTAAAAAATGTTGTTTTTTTAACTGTTAAATCATTTTTAGAATTATAATTTAAATTTATATATTTAATTTGGTAAAATTCAAAGTATTTCACCGAAATTGTATTTTGAACTCGTGTAAAACGCCTCGAAGGTACGGCGGTGGCAACGTACAGCGCCGCCTACCAAATATGGCCTTTTCTGGGAACTCACCAGTCTATTTATTTATTATGTTAGTCTCTCTCAATATTATAAAAATAAAATTTTAAATTTTATGTGTGAAGTTTGCAAAATAATTATTCACTAGTTATAAAGATTGCTTGATATAATATTGACTCTTTTTGCTACCATAAATTCCAGCCATATTATTTCTAGTTAAATACACAAAGATTTCTTTAAATTTTTGAACATTAAATTGGATATATTATTAAGCTTTAATGAAATATTAAATTTCAATATAAAATTGTGCAACAAATTGAGGAACACTACCGACTTTTAAACAAAGTAACATACACAATAATTTATAAATACAGTAGTTACAAAATGTGATGATGATGGCAATAGGTGTTTGCGTGCTGCGGAAAATACGTTGTAATTATTTTACTTTTGGTTTGCCATCAAGTA
Organism: Cordylochernes scorpioides; assembly: GCA_030710605.1. Classification (NCBI taxonomy): domain Eukaryota; kingdom Metazoa; phylum Arthropoda; class Arachnida; order Pseudoscorpiones; family Chernetidae; genus Cordylochernes; species Cordylochernes scorpioides. Next base: position 6,462,744 of record CP092884.1, on the reverse strand, counting down.
CATTTAGGTAAGATATTAGTGTTTATATTTATATATATTTACCCCGTTTTATAATTTTTAGCTTTTTTAAATTTGAATTTTTGTTTCAATAATTTTAACTATAAAATTTACATGTACATTTTGAATCAAATTTTCATTTTTATAAACAAACCCTATGACGAGTAACTAAAACGATTTTATCATAGAAAGTTTGACAATAAATTTTTAACTTTACAAAATTAAAAAGAGCAGTAATGGATTTTATATATTTGTGATATTTAGCTAATTATAAATAGAATAAGTGTAACAAATTATTTTAAACAATACAAAATAATGTAAACTAATTAAATGTGTTAACATTATATCTTTGTACTTAATTTTAGAAACATTTAATTAACAGAAAATAATTTTAACCTCTTTGAGAGTGTGGCTTACTTTGGGTTGTTTTCTTACAATGTCCTTTTATTTTGCCATTTAACATAGTGGATAAAAGTGCCTTAGTAAATTTTGGAACAAAGGAAAAATTACAAATACTATTTTGAAATAGGTGAATAAATTAAACAGGAAGAAAGTGATCAAAGTTTTAGAATAAAAAAAAAAAAGGCCGAAAATTTTATTTAAAATATCATATTTTAAAGGTAAAATTTAGTGTTTGTTTACCTTTCAGCTAGCACCCTATTTAGTTAACATTCTAGCTTCTCAATCTTCTTAGACATTCATGTCTTTCCTGTATTTTATTTCAAATAACAAAATGTTACTTTATAAAACAACTCTTTGTTTATTCCAGTAACTAGCAGTTAGGTTTAAATTGGGTCCAGGATGGACAAAAATTGAAGAAAGTTGGTGCCGAAATTTGCGTCTCATTGTAACTTTTATGAATGGTGCACATACGCTAATTACAGCCATGGTGTTCTGAGAGTCAACCTGTTGTCTTTTTAGTAATAAATTATTTTTTTAAACAAGAATTGTCCATGAAAGTTTGTCAACTTATTGATGGTGTAAAATTGTTGTTTGATCAAATTAATGTTTAGTATTTGACAGGCTTGAGTTGTGACATCAGAATATGGTCGAATAAATGCAAGAGTCAACTTATCATGTGTTGAATCAACAAGGTTATTTCTAACAATGTTCTTACCATTATTTAGTTCCTACTACTGATTTATTTGTATGGAAGGCTCATTACACCACAATTGATTGTGGCTATTTTCTACTTTTAATTCTATTCCAGACCATAGCCGCCATATAGAAGTCTGATATTTAGTACATTTGTGTTGTTTACTTTTGTTTAAAAAAAATTTAACTTCCACATGGTTTGGAAGTATATTGAAAATTAATCACAAAATTTTTAAAGATTATAGAAATTGGTCCATTCACGACAACCCAGACCATATTTAATGAACTCCAGCCACTCAATTTGCCAAAGAAATGATTGTGCCTATTTTTGTTAGTTTGAAAGGAATTTTTATTCTCTCGTCCATTCAGAACCCTAGTAACCATTAGAAAAAGGCTCCTCTTATTGGAAGGTTGGTAATTAGTATAAATGGTAATTGTGTAATAAAAACTGGCATTTGTAGAGAGGAGTCTTCTAGTGAGACTGACCTTTCATGTCGATTCTACTTTAGTAATGTCACCACATTTGGCCTCTTTTCTTTTTTCTCTCACAAAAATAATAAAATACTTTATCTCTTTGCTACCAAATTTTCTGTTTATACTTGTTCAACTTTTATCTTATAAATGTTCTCCAACTGTATGGATCATGTTCCAGAACATGGAGAACACTTGCCCATTCCAGGGATGTTCCCAGACCTTCAACAATGTGCTGGAAGCCATGTTGCACAGTACCTTGTGCAAATTTTGTTTGGTGGACTGCCCAGAGTCCTGTGGAACTAAAATACTGAGAAAAGATCTGGCATCTCACATGACCCTAGCCTGCAAAGGTCTATTTGGATGTTGTCAGTTTTGTGAGGCAGTCCTAACTCGGGATTCTCTCCAGCAACATGAGGCTCTGTGTGGACAAATTGGTGTCAGCCCTGGGGAGAGTGTCCACTCTGACAGTAAGAATCCTCAGTCATGGGGGCTGCTGGACCAGGGATGTAGAAATGAGGCAAATGTTTGTTTAAAAGAAAAAGATGAAAAATTACTGAATGTTTACCTCCCTCTTCTATGTGATTCATTGAGGGACCTTTCACTGGAAATGTCACAGTGCAAAAACCTGCTGAAAGAAAACCTGGACCAGATCAAAGTCAGGAATGAGTTCAGGGGAGAGAGTCTGGAATCTCCTATCATTCAGCTCCTTCAAGAAATCAGTTCCAGTATGAAGGCTCAATCTGGAGAGAAGGAAGATCTTAAAGCCTGGCATAGGGAGATTTCAGGCCTCATGGCAGTTATGACCCGGCAGCTAGAAACTTCTCAGGCTTCCCTCAGCCAAATATTGGTCAACCAGAGGTCCACTGGGTCATCTCTAGCAGGAGTCCAGAACTTGACTGCCATGTTGTCCAATAAGAATGAGGATATATCGAACCAACATCTTGTTGACCTCAGATACATCAGGACTGAACTAGAGGGTGTGAAGTCAGATTTGTCCACTGGCCCAACTACAACCTCACTTGGTGAAGATCATCTACAAGGATTGGAGAGAGATTTGAAAAACACAAAGGAAGAACTGGAAACTGTGAAGGCAGGATTTCAAGTTACTATAAATGAACTGAGCATGATGAAGACAGAATTGCAAAACACTAAAGGAGAACTGAATGCTGTGAAGTCTGAATTACATGTTAACAAAAAAGAACTAGAAACTATGCTGACAAAACAAGTTGATAAAAAAGAACTGGAAGCTATGCAAATAGAATTAATTCATAAAAAGGAAGAAATAGAAATTTTTAAAAAAGAAGTAAATTGTAAAGACAAAAAAATTGATTCTTTGAAGAAAGATCTACAAGATATAAAGGAAGAACTAGAAAGTGTAAAAACAGAACTACAAGGTACTAAGGAAGAACTGGCCACTGTGAGAACAGAGCTCCAAACTACTACCACCACCTGCTGTGATGTCAAATGTCAAGAGTTGGAGAATCCTGTGAAAATGGCAGATGTGTGGCTTGACCTTACACTTGGTGTCCAGAACTGGCTTCCTACTGGTGTGACATATAATGACTGGGTGAATGACCTTCAGAAATATCTGTATGGATATGGAGATCACGAAGATAAATTGAAATACTTATGGTTATTTAATCGTTATAAGTGGACTGAAGTCTCCCAAGATAGATCAGAGGAGATGATTAAGAATATAGATGGCACTGAGTACAATGTTAGGTACAAGTGGAGAGTTGGAGGAGAGAAGAGTGAAGTTGAGGTGTCATTCCATCAGAGAGGTGGAGGTGTCAACACCCTGGCCCAATATAAATATTCTATTTTGTATGTGTGGAGTTATTATGACACAGATAGTGTAGTTATTAACTCTGTGTTGGTTGGTCAAACCTGCCACTACCTGATAGACACAGAGAAGTTGGAAAAATATTTTAGTAAATACAATGATATTTGTGCATATATAACTTTGTGTAAACCACAGTGATATATTTCCTACAAATACCATTATTACCATCAGTTACCACAAATAGGATCACTATGTCAACAATAGAGAGAGTTTTAAAAACATTTTTTTATATCTCCACATTTAATTTACCATCAACTGACCTTATTCTCCCAACATATATTGTAACATTTTATATCTCCACACATAATTTACCATATCAACTGACCTTATTCTCCCAACATACATTGTAACAAACACAACATTTCAAATTGTTAAATTTATTCCTTATAACAATAAATTATATTGTCTGACATAGATATTATTGTGTGGAAGCCTGGAAGTCACAGGGCCGTACTAAGGGATGTAACTTTTTATTGGTGCCAGGGTTGGGGATGCATCTTGTCTGTAGCTTCTTGGCACTCGGGTCGGTCCTCTGTAGGGTCGGTCGGTGCGGGTCGGGCCGTCTTCATTTTGCGTTGATCCAAAAAATGGAACTTAAGTCCTAAAAATTCTCTACAAAATAAATAAAGAGAGCAAGCAAGAAAGTTGGTCCGTGGTCAAAGTGCAATTTCTCGCCGAACTCTGTTGTTCGATGACTCACAGAGAGAGTTTAAAATAATTAAAATTAAAAAAAAAAAAATTAATTAAAATTTTTAAAAAATTTTAAATTGTGAGCCTTGCTAGTTAAGATAGCGGGCGTGTGTTAGTCGCACCCACGTATCCGGCGTTCAGGGTCGCGCCGTGGTTACACAACAATATATTGGGAAAGACCAAGGTCAGGATGATAAAGTAATTCATTTGTATCCCCACAATTAAACCCTCTTTACATCAAAGAACAGAGAGGCAAAGAGATATGTTGTAGCAAAATATAGAAATTAGGTATCTCTTTATGTTAAATATTGTGTTACCCTATTTTCATCATGTTTATAAATAACCCACTTTTATATAAAACTATCATCATGACATAAAATATCAATGTCCTAATGGTATTGATCTAGACCAGTATCATTAATGAATTATTTCTAATCACTTGTATGGTTGTTTGAATAAAATATGGTTGTGCCACATCTCTCTTTAGTGTAGGTAACTAACCACTAACTTGAAGTTAACTATATACCACATGATGTCTCCTCATTAGTCTTGACATCAAGTTGGCCTTCGACCACCTGTGGCATCCCGCCCTTTTTGGTCGACTTGTCGCCGCCTCCTGCCCCCCCCTCCCTCCTCCAACTTTACCGCTCTTTCCTCTCCAACCGCTCTATCCACTTCTCCTATCAAGGATTCTCTCGCTCCACCTCCCCCACGCGGGGTTGCGCCCAAGGCTCCATCAGCAGTCCCCTCCGCTGGAACATCTTTAATCCCCTTCTCCCCTTCCCCCCCCCGGCGTCCACGTTCAGGCTTTCGCAGACGACATTCAAATCCTTGTTTCAGGGCCCTCCCAATAGCCTCCCTTCCCTCGCTCAATCCTCTCTTGACCTCATCCACTCTTGGTGCCTTGACAACAAACTCTCCCTCACCCCACATAAGTCACTAGTTCTCCCCATTTTCTGCAACCCTCCTAATTGACAACACCCCCCTCTCCTGTCCCGAAACCCTTACCATCCTTGGCGTCACTTTCAACGATCGTCTTTCCTTCACTCCTCACCTCTATCGAGTCTGCGATAAGGCCTCTTCCCTCCTCGGTAGGGTCTCTCAATGCTCCAACGCTGTCTCCGGGCTCGGTTTCGTCGCCAGGAGACGCTTCTACTGCGGCGTCGTCGAACCCGGCATCACCTACGCCGCCCCCATCTGGTGCGATGCAGCTAAACTCCGCGTCGGCAAGGCAAGCCTTCGCTCCATCAACGCAAATTCTGCATCCACGCCATTCGGGGGTTCCGCACAGTCCCAACCCTAACTGTCATTGCCCTTCTCCACATCCTTCCCCTTGACTTCAAGGTCCTCCTCCTCTCTTCTCTCCTTCGCCCCCCCGACCCACTTCACTCCCGAATCCCCCCCGCCCCCTTTCCGCTTCCCCTCCCCTCCTCTCCTCCCGGACCTCTCTTTCTCGCTCCTCCCCCCCTCCACTCCCAACTACGACTACTATTGCCGCCTTCCCTCATAGAAAAACTCCTCCCCCTTCGATCCCACCTGTCCTCACTGCAACCAAGCTCCCAAAACTATTGAACATATTTTCTTCGACTGCCCAAACCTCGACTCCCTCCGCGCTACCTTTTTCCACAATTGCCTGTCCGACCTCGGTCTCATCCCTACTTCCCTCCCTCAGCTCTTTTCCTCCAGCAAAGCCTGGACCCTCACCCTCGATTTTGCCACTCATTCCAATAGATTCAAATAGATCTAGCTCAGACTCTGACACCTCCACTTAGAACCCCCTCCTCACTCCCCCACAACCCTCACTCACCTCTTCCCAACCACTCATCTCTCAACCTATTGGACAGATGCCATCACACCCAACACAACTCCCTGAACTGCGAACAATCGCCACTTTTTGTCTCCCCTGTACATACCCCTCTCCCTTGTCCTTTTCCCTCTCCCTCCTTGTAATACTCAGTTTTCTCCCTTTCCTTCATTCACCCTTTGTAAATACCCCTTTCCCCCATACCTATTAAATGCTTTTCTTTTTATTTGTTTTTTGTTATTTGCCCATTTCTTGCTCCTTTAACTGATCTGCCCTTCCTTTATTTTTTGTTTTGTACATATCCTTCCTTTTTCCTTCCCCTTCGCCCTTGTTTTGTCCTTGATGCTTTGTTTGCTCCCTTTGTATATAATTCTACCCCCTTTCCTACCTACCTACCTAATGTGGGTATTCTTGATTATTATATAATAAAAAATGTTTTAAAAAAATTGCCATTAGCCAGACTTGCTTGGAGCATGGCGCTGTACTTGGTGCCCTCCCTAACAGTGCTTCCGCCCTCCTCTTCCCCAGGGTGCTCACTCGCCCTGCCTGCGCCTCTCCTTGGCTCTCCCCTGCTGCGGGCGCTTGGCGGCACCTAACGATGAGTCCTGCCTTAAAATGCTGAGACCTAGAGCATGTAGAAGGCGCAACAATTGATGATGACTACATACCATGATTATCATGGTCTGTGACATGTTTACTTAGAAGTAAAAAAATATCCATATAGACAAATTTAAACGCAGGTCACTTAATTTACCAATCTAATCCCAATAGCCAAATACTGAAAGTAACCTATCCTTCCTAACTTGAGTTAACTACATACCATGATTATCATGGCCTGTGACATGTTTACTTAGAAGTAAAAAATATCCATATAGACAAATTTAAATGCATAAACTTAATATAGGAAAAATTTTTTTTTTCGTTTACTGAGAGCTACCAGCTTTCATGTATTTAAATTTTACAGAGATACAAACATTTTCCATCCATCTTTGATAAATATCAGTTTTGTAAAGGGGGTTAAATTTGCATGTGGGGGCGGATTCCGTCCAGGAGCTTGAGAATTTTTCGTGTCAGTGTTAGCTCGTGGCTCATACTTGAGTTGCTATCTTCCACTATTTTTTAGCTTCCTCTTATAAAATAACACTTCTTCCTTTGTATAAGTGTTATTATCAATCAAGTCAACAGAGAGAACTATCCCTGCCAACCCAAAATATATAAGTTTTAGATATTAGTCGACCACTTTGGAAGAGTAATAGAAATATTACAGCAGAGTTCACTTCAGTAGAATTAGTTGATAAGTTGAAAGAACATGGCTTTACATATTTAGGAAGGATGAGAAAGAATAAACCTCAGATTCCACCACAATTTCAACCGCACCCTAATAGAAAATCAGGAACATATATTTTTGGTTTCTCTGGAACAACCACTTTAGTCTCCTATGTTCCCCCCCCCCCAAAAAAAAATTGGTAATCGGATTGATAAAAAGGATAAAAAAGAAAGGAGTAATTTTATTGGTGATCTTGGGAGAGAATTGACTGATGAACACCTGGCCACACATAATCTAAATTCTCTCCAGCTGGAATTACAGACGACAATTCAAGAAGAATGATGGCTCAAGTACACAAAGTGAATCTACGATGCCACAACAATCTAATACTCCAAAAAGGTGCTACAATGTCCATCAAAAACGCGGTAAAAATACAAACCCTTTGCCTTGTATGTCAATTAAGCCTTTGCAAAAACATTTCTTAATAATTTGTGAAATCTGTAAATAGATTATATTCAGAATTTTTAAACATCAAAATCTCTATATGTTAGCATTTTGTATTCATTATATATTTTTTGAATGTTGATTTCAATCATTATTTAGCGCTTATTTCATAAAGTTACATGAGTGGGTTGAATCTACCCAACCCGTCCAGTTACGTAAGAAAAATTCGCCTGTCCAGTTAATGGTTAATACAATAAAGCTCTTTGTTATATAAAAGACATTTCAGAGGAATAAAGAAATTCATGTCTTTTAAAAATAGACCATCTGGAATACATCCTGAATAGGATTTCAGTGCAAAACAGACATCTATTAAGGAATTTTTTAAAAGATCATGATTTTTTTAAATTAATATTTTTAAATTTTCTTTTTATTTTTCATATTTATTTCAACTGCTATATTATTCAATTAGAATAAAATATTATTTGTAATTATTTATGTTTTGAAAATATGTATTAATGCCTTTATCCCTTATACTAAAAGTTATTTATGAAAATAAAAAATAAATACAAAAAAGTACACACAATGATATCAATTAATATCATTTATCTATGTTACGAAGCTATTTTTTAAAAAATGTTATTTTGTCGAGTTGGATTAGCTAATCATCTAACTTTAATTCAACACACTTCCTTTAATTCAACCGAAAGCTCTGATCCCTTGGGGTGTTGAATTAAAGAGGTTCGACTGTAGTTACTTATATCAAATGTGTAAACAATATAGCAGATAAGAAGATAATTTACAGAGAGAGAGATATGCTTTTATTATTTAAAAAATATATATATATGTGACAATATAATAGGTGGGAAGAGAAATAAGGACACCACAAGTTTGGAGAAGGAACCCAGACAACCAGAGAGAGAGAGGGAGAGAGACGGGCTTGCCACCGCTGAGCGGCCGTTCGTGTCGCACCACAATCCCCAACTCTCTTAAAAGTCTCAAGGTGTTAACGGATGGGCCCCATTTGCCGCCCCTTGGAGTGTTGCTGCTATCTCAATTGACCGGACTTTACATCCCGTCTCTCTCTGGGCTGGCTCTAGGTTTGCTTTATTATTCCTGGAAGAGTATATATTATGGCATATATATATTTTAAATGTGTTTTTTTTACACTTCTAAGAATAATATTTTAGGGTTCTTAAAAAATTATCTTCTTATCTGCTATCTTGCTAACACACTTGATTACAGTAACTATTTAAAACATGCTGTGAAATAATTTCTCATTCAGTACATTTGTCTGAATATGGTAACAACACTGTTATAGAAACTTCACATATTTATTTATTTGGATTTTGATAAGGCACAATTTGGATTATAGATTAGAATTATAAGGTAATAAGACCAAATACAAATAACTTTTGTAATATTTCGGTAACAGCGTTGTTACCATCATATCAAGACTAAATGATGACTTTTTAAAATTTATTTATTTCATCTCAGTTTACATGTACAGTAGAACCTCCCTTAAGCGGACACCTCTCTACAAAGGAGAATTTTAATTTGCAAAATTACCATTTTTTCAATTTAGTAACTTCTTAGGTCCATTGAAGTCTATCAAAAATGATAAAGCACAATTTGGATTATAGATTATAATCCAAATTGTGCTTTATCAATTTAGCAACTCTTCTGTAAGAAGACACCTCTCCCTAAAGGACACTTTGGCTCTGCAATTAGATGTTGTCCTTTACAGGGAGGTTCTACTGCATTACATTTAAGCCCAGCCCTCCTTGTCTTGGCTATTTACACATGGTGAGTTGGTAGAGTAGAGGTGTCCCCCCCCAGACCTTGCTGGAGGACAGAAATGGGAAAAAATATCACAGCATGTTCTTAAATAGTACTGTTATCAAGTGTGTAAACAAGATAGCAGGTATTAAGAAAATTGTTTTCTAAGAAAACCTAAAATAATAAGGCACAATTTGGATTATAGATTATAAACACAAGATAATAAGACCAAATAAATAGTGTGTGATGTTTCGGTAACAATGCTGTTGCCATATTGTATATTGTTTGTCTGAAGATGGAAACAACGCTGTTACCGAAACGTCACACACTATATATATAACCAATGGCATGATAAGGCACAATTTGGATTATAGAATATAAACACAAGGTAATAAGACCAAATCCAAATAACAAGTCAAAAAGTCACACACTTTATTTATTTGGATTTGGTCTTATTACCTTGTGTGTGTCCAATGGCATGTTTACAGGTAAACACAGGTGCCTGGTTAGTAGATTTTCTGCTCTTCAGGAGGGAACCTGGGTTATCTACAACTTCTAAACACAGGAAACATTGCGACATTGGATGAGACGTGGATATCTTCTTGGTTAATCATAATGATGGGTTCAATGAGGCACCCCATCAGTTCCTCATCAAGATGGTGTTACATTGTACCCAGACGCTGTTTGTGTTCTTTGTCTAATCAAGATGCCACAAAGATACACATGTGAGTTCGAAGGGATTGCAGCTAAAGTTATCGTTTTATTATACGCAGCACTAAACAGAAGGAATACAATAAGTGGGACTTGCCTTCAACCTCCCCATCAGAAGAATCCTTGGCTCTGTGGATGTCATTCTTGTGAAACCTTCCGCTCCACACTATACAAGTCCAGCCTGGACTAAACCGTCTTGTAGGCCACTCCGATGTCAGGCTCTCCTGGCACCTTCTTGCAGGATCATCTATCTACATGCCCTGGAGGTAACTCTCCACGTTTTCTCCTCGCGGCAGATGTGACCAGACTCCATCCTCCCCCACACACAACTGCTGTTTTTGGTGCTTGCCTTCCTGACACATGTCCATCCCTAGAGCTGGAGTCCACTCATCTTCCCCCAACTTTACTCAGAAATCTTGGTTCTCGTATAGCTTGTCATGCATGGTCAGACCTGTTCGTCGATCAAATGAAAACGATGAAATGTTGGAAGACCTGGTAAATCTTTCATCTCCTATGTTATGAGAACAATGGAGCAGGGTTAAGGCAGATCTGGTCAGGGAGATATGGTCCCTCGCACCTGCCATCGCCTAGTCTGGCGGTGGATACATCGAGAGAGCAAGCCACTTTCTAAGGCGGAGATTAGAGGACGACACTGCTTGCTTCAACTATCCTTTCTTGTCGGACCTCGGGCGTTTCCTTGAGCCAGATGTCACTTTCCCCTTCCAACTTCACAAACGGCGATGGTAACACCATCTTCGGAGGCCAGCTTAAGCACTTAATTCTGTAGCGTATAAGCCGTCGTTTCGTCCAGGCTCCAAACTCAGCAGAAGCCATTGCTGACTTCCTCGCTGAAGTGTTTCCCTTGGAGTTCAACGAGTGGCACCAGCTCTTTCTCGCCGACATCTCCCGTGATTAGATAGCGACAGATATCCACCGCCTGCCAAACGGCAGTGCCTCGGAATGGGACGGTTTACCCTGCTAGTTTGTCAAAGCCTTTGAGGATTTTTTCGCCGAAGTTCTTTGGCAAGTCTTCGAGGCTCCTCGACTCCGCGGGGCCTTACCTCCTTCCAAAAACGACCGACTACAGGGTCGTGCTCATGAGCTCTCTGTGTCATCATCTGCCAGACTTCATGCCCCAATGTAAAACCTACACTGTTCCAGGACGGTCATCCTCCTGGAACATTGTGCTAGTGTCCGCAGGGCGGGCAGCCAGACATGACACATCGCTAGCTGTCATTTCTCTGGACCTGAAGTCGGCGTTTGACAGCCTTAGCTAGAGCTATCAGATGGCCCTGTTGGAGAATCTGGGACTACCATCTGCTTTCCTCGGGTGGATTGCTGTCCTCTACAGGAAAGCAGACGCCGCCATTCGAATCGGAGATGTCTACACCAAGGCCTTCCTGCTTTTCAACGAGGTGAGGCAGGGTCGCCGCCTCAGCTCCGCTCTTTTCAGCAACGGAAATGGGCCTCTGCTACAGCGCATCAAGATGATCTTGTGCCGCCGTTGCGTGGTCGCCTGGATGACATCAATGACATTGTACTCTTCTTCAGGGACGACGCTCAGTTTGAGCTTGTGCCCTGATCTTCGAAGAGTTCCACGTGGCCTCCAGGATGGCTGTCAACTTCAGCAAGATATGCGTGCTCTGGTGTTGCTCCTGGAAGCATGAACGGATTATCCTCTGGGAATATCTTGGACGACCAAGTCTCTGACTGTCTTTGGCTGCATGATCAACCGCCTGGAAAACCGTCGCCTCCCGCACCTTATGGGGCTGCTAGAGCGATCAATCGCGAGGTGGTCTACCTTCACTCGTGGGTTGTCGCTGGTGAGTAATGCCCGCGCGGCCAACAGACTGGTCCCGGTTCATTCTTAAACTACATTCCACCTGAAACCAACATCAACAGGCTGCAGGCGCGCCTCGTGTGAGGTACGAGCTGAGACTCGTGGCTTCCCAGTGGCATCCTGGCTCACCCAGTCTCCGGGGGTGGCGTCGGCCTGCTTGACATCATGGGCCAACTTCTGCTCGCCTGCCTGAAGGGGGTCCAGGCCTCACTGCGCGACGCCGCCAACGGCCAAGTGCGATCCCTGCTCAGGGAAGTGCTCACTACCTGTGATTTGCCCCTGGAGGCCTGATGGAGGCAATGAAACTGACAAGTGTGGCGAAGGCAACCACATATAAGTACCATTA
>CP092884.1:6268546-6449997 GCA_030710605.1 Cordylochernes scorpioides | reverse complement strand
TCCGCCACCTTGATAATGTCCTCCTCCAGACAAGGAGAGGGTCTTCTTGGATTCCCCACATCTCCAGGCCCAGGAAGTGCTTGAATATGCAAGTCTTGGCAGATGCAAGGAGAACCAGGGCGTCGTCTTCCAGCTCATGCCCAAAGATCCAACTCTGCAGGTCAGAGGACCACTGGATGATGGTGAAGGCCACCAGGATGACTGGCCTGATATGCCTACAGGACCAGTAGCGGTGGGCCAGTGACAGGTCTCCACAGGCAATGCAGGACTCCCAGGCTGAGGCCAGATGTGTTGGATGGAGAAGGACATGCAGGGCCAGCTGCACGGCAACGTCAGCAATGTGCCCTGAGAAGGCACATCGTTGGAGAGAAGACCAGCTGATGGAGATGAGGGGAGAGAGAGTATGTAAACAAGATAGCAGATAAGAAGATAGTTTTCTAAGACAACCTGAAATATTATTCTTAGAATTAGAAAAGTGGAAAAACCTTATTTTTAAAAAATAAATACAATTATGAAAAATTCTAAGAATAATATTTTAGGTTGTCTTAGAAAACTATTTTTTTTCCCTTCTGCTATCTTGTTTACACACTTGATAACAGTACTATTTAAAACATGCTATGGTAAAATTTCTCATTCAGTACTTTTGTCTGAAGATGGTAACAATGCTGTTACCGAAATGTCACACACTATTTATTTATTTGGATTTGGTCTTATTACCTTATGTTTAGGATTCAGACAATAACTCTGAAAGATATACAGTGACCTTTATTGAAGACACACGTGAAGACCAAGTGCCTCTGTGTCTCCATAAAAAAACAAAAAGATAGATAACTGGTGACATCAAAGACCTTCCACTTCAAGTTTTGTCTATGAGTCTATACTTAGTTTTTCAAATACCTCTTGTGTTTGTTGCAGACTGACTACATGTCCACCCTGGAAAAGGACTTTGATTATAAAGATGAACATTTTGACTTCATCCAGCAAAGCATCCGCAAGTTCTGCCTCAAGTGTATCCTTTGTTCTGGAATGTTCAAATTTGTACCATGACTGACCCACTAATATGTCGCCCTCATAGGCTCAGATGACATTGTGTGCAGTTATGGAACTTCATGAATTATCTTGAATTTAAAAAATGCTCCGATGGTCCATGATTCTTGCAAAAGTCCTACCCCACCAGCGAGTGCATGTAACCAAACAGGGCTCTGTTGTTGTTGTTTCTTATCCCCTTATGTAAAGATTACATGAATTCCATGAGTTCATGCTCCTTGAGCTGTTTTATGATAAGCAGCAGCCTCTCCCAAAGGTCCTGTTTAGTACATCTAATGCAAGCCAAAATGTGTTCTGGATCTGCAGGTGTCAAGCTACATTTTAGGCAAGTGGGGTAGATTTTGTTATTATTTTTTATCTTCAATGGCTTGAGATGGCCTGTTCTAAATCTTGTTAGTGTTGTTTGATGCTGTCTGAGGTTCAGAGCTCCTCCTGGGTCCACTCCACTCTACTAGATGTGCTTAGGTGGGATCCTCCAGTTCTTGTTTATTTTTGTCTTTGCTACTATCTTTATTTCTTTAAAGTTTATTTTTCCATGGCAAGGGTTCTCTTGTGCAAACAGGGCTCTGGCACATGGAATGTGCAAAGTCAAACTGCTTTTCACATGTATAGACATGTGTACTTACAGTAAAAGCAGGCGCAAACTACCCACCTTGATTACCATGGCCTGTACCACGTGTAATAGGGATAATAAATAAATAATCTTGTGAAAGTCATGAGTTTTTCTCCTGATTTTCTTGGTCTGTAAAATCGTCAAAATCTATTTGTAAATTGGTTTAAAAAATCCTTCTACAGTCAAACCTCTTTATGTCAGTATCACTTGGGGACAAGAATATTTCAAGTTGTTATAACCACAGTAAAACAATTGGGATTTAAAACTTGGAACTTTAGAATTTGATGGTTTGATAAATTTTCATATATAAACGAGGTTATTATAAAAAGGTTCCTCTGTTTTTGGTCACTCAAATTTAATATTTAGTTGTTGTTGTTGTTATGTCCAATGAAGAGCCTCAGATATCTCTATTACAGCAGTCACAATGTCCTCTATCTTGTTGTTGTTGTTGTTTCTTATCCCCTTGTGTAAAGATTACACGAATTCCATGAGTTCATGATCTCATGGAATAGGGTATAGGGGTGCAGTTTTCGTTGATCATGGCACCATGATCCAGGCACACTTTGGTGAAAGTCTGACTTTGCCTGTATTTTGAGGCTGTTCCTAACATGGAAGCCTTTGCTGCCAACTCTAACATGAGCACAGACACAGCTCCTCTCTGGAGTGGGACCATTGCTGAGGTCCATCAACTGGGTCAGTTGAACTCAGGATTTATCCTCTATCTTGGGTGTGTAAAGCTGCTACTCTGAGTCCATGCCAATTTTCTGCAAGGCTGTGGCCATTGCTGGGCATGAGAATATGTAAGTAGGTGTTAGTTCCACACCAGGACAGTTGTTGCATGTCCTATAGGTTCTTGTGCCATTTGGATGTATTGTCTTTCCTTTATGGTGTTTCTGGAAAATAGGTGCCGTTGCCACATTAGTCACCTTGGACCAGAATTTGGTCAAATATTCCAAGGATCCAGGGGGGGGCCGCAGGGAGGTGTGATCGGACTTTATATTTAGTAATATCGAACTATTATGTGTCTAACTGATGATAAGGTACAATTTGGATTATTGATTAGAAACACAAAGTATTAATTTGGATTTGGTCTTATTACCTTGTGTGTCTTTTTTATCCAATATTTAGGTGTGAAGTTTCTTGAACCTTTTTTCTATTATACCGTGTATCATTCTTTTTTTTTTTTGCTTGCTTGCAGGCTATGATAATCATGGTGGGCAGAAGTTAGCGACTGATTTTACTGTAAGTGCATCACATGTCTACACATATGATAAGCAGTTCGACTTTGCACTTACAAATGTGCCAGAGCCCCGTTTGGTTACTTGCACTCACTGGTGGGGTTGTACATTTGCAAGAATCGGGGGCCATTGGAGTATTTTTTTTTTTAATCATAAAAAAGTGCCCAATGTGGGAATCAAACCCATGTCGTAGCAGTCAAAAACCAACTGTAAGACCATCCTTCCACCAACTCCCATAAAACATTCATCATACAAGGTAATATTGTTACCTAGTCTAAAGTATCAACAATGGGACCCACAATCACATTTCTAACTTTTCTTTTATTAAACAAATATCATATGAGGTTAGGAAAAGATGGCTTCAAATATTCACCTAACCAAGTAATTTGCCTTATAAAATATCTAGAAGATTGCAAATACCTTGGAAGACACCAGGATGCCACATTGTATTGGAGAAATAACTTTTCCAGCTGTGTGCAACTATTGATCAAGTAGGAAGATATGATTGGTTTATCAAATCTATATTTTAGCAGAAGATATATATATATATATATATCTGACTTATTCCTCTGCTGCAATGAAAATGGTGATTATACTCCTTTTCTCATCAATTATGAAAAGAAGAGCTGACTGCTACAGGGCATGTCCCCAGGTGGCGGATAGGGGATTGTCCTTCAGATATGAAAGCCAGCTGCGAAACAAGCAGAATAACTGTGTCGAATAAGCAATTGCAGGCCATCAGCAGCATTGTCAGAAAGAGAGGAGAAAAACCTCTTTAAAAATCCTGAGTTCAACTGATCTCGTTGATGGATCTCAGCAAGGGTCCCTCTCCAGGGATATGGAGGAGCTGTGTCTGTACTCATGTTAGAGTCAGCAGCAAAGGCTTCCATGTTAGGAACGGCCTCAAATTACAGGCAAAGTCAGACTTTCACCAAAGTGTGCCTGGATCATGGTGCCATGATCAACGAAAGCTGCACCCCTACATCTAATTCCATGAGAACAACAACCTTTCATGTTACTTTTTGATATCTTCAATCCAAATATATATGAACTGTTATTGTAGTTGAAGTTGCAAGAAAATAAGACCTAATCCAAATAAATTAATAATGTGTAACGTTTCGGTTACAGAGTTGTTACCATCTTCACATACAAAAGATTAAAATGATTAGATTTATTATAATATTATAACAATAGATTTTATTCTTTTGTCTGATGATGGTACTAACGCTGTTACCGAAATGTCACATACTATTAATATACAGTAGAACCTCCATGAGAGGACATTCGCGCTAGAGGACACCTCTCTATAAAGGACAGTTTTCATTGCCAAAATTACCATTTTTACAATTTAGCAACTCTCCGGTAAGAGGACACCTCTCCCTAAAGGACACTTTGGCTCTGCAACTAGGTGTCCTTTACAGAGAGGTTCTACTGTATTTGGATTAGGTCTTCTTGTAGCTATAATCCAAATTGTGCTTCCTCATGTAGTTGAAGTTGTTTGTTCCTTGACGGACCTATCCTCAGATGGAGCCTCCCTCTTCTACTGCTCAGTGAAAGAAGACAAGAACTGCAACCTGCTCCATAATTACCTGGTCCACAGAATCTATGGATTCCCCTTCAAGACACCAGCACTAGTGGTGGAAAAGGATTCTGTCTTCATGTGAGTATCCTGTTGTTGTTGTTTCTTATCCCCTTGTGTAAAGATTATGCGAATTCTATGAGTTCATGCTCCTCGAGCTATTTTATGATAAGCAGTGGCCTCTCTCAAAGATCCTGTTTAGTACATCTAATGCAAGCCAAAATGTGTTCTGGAGCTGCAGGTGCCATTGGGCAAGTGGGGTATGTGAGTATCCTTGTGATAAGGATCAAAATATACACACTCATGGAGACAAAACTTAAGGAAGTGGAAAGTCTTTTATGTCTGCCGATCATCTATTTTTTTTTTTTTAAGGAGACAGGCAATTTGGTTCACATTGGTTATCTTGTGCATCTTCACAATAAAGGTCACTGTAATATCTTTCAGAGTTATTGTCTGAATCCCGATATACATGCTAAAAGGTACAACTTCCTTAAGTTTTGTCCATGAGTGTATCTTTCAGAGTTATTGTCTGAATCCCGATATACATGCTAAAAGGTACAACTTCCTTAAGTTTTGTCCATGATGTATAGTAGTAATGTCTCTCTGAACACAAGCTTTCAATACTGGCTCTTAGGAAATTTTGTTGCTCTACAGCATTTTATTTCATATAAGAAAATTTTTAACCATCAAAATTCACCCATTTTAGACTCTTCTTAGCATTTTTTTTTCTATAAGAATTTTTAATGTTTTGATTTTGAAGAGCCAAAAAGAACAAAATTGTAAATGGTATGTCACCTTGACTTTCCAATAAAATAGCAATATTTATCAAAAAGCTGCCTAGACAATGACATTTAACATAAACACAAGATAATACGACCAATTCCAAATAAGGTAATTGTGTGTGACATTTCAGTAACAGCATTGTTACCATTTTCAGACAAAAGTACTGAATGGTGATACTGAAGATTTTTTTTTTGCTTATCCCTAGTACACGTGGTACAGGCCATGATAATCATGGTGGGTAGTTAGCGACTGCTTTTTACTGTAAGCGCACCACATGTCTACACATGTGAAAAGCAGTTCGACTTTGCACTTACAAATGTGCCAGAGCCACGTTTGGTTACTTGCACTCGCTGGTGGGGTTGGACTTTTGCAAGAATCAGGGGCCATTGGAGCATTTTTTTTTAAACAGAAAAAAAGTGTCCAATGCGGGAATTGAACCCGGGTCGTAGTGGTCAAAACCAAACGGTTTAACCAGCCTTCCACCGACCCCCCTGATACTGAAGATGGTAACAACACTGTTACCAAAATGTCACACATTATTTATTTATTTGGATTTGGTCTAATTACCTTGTGTTTATAAATTAATCTTGTTGTTTTTCTTATCCTCTTGTGTAAAGATTACATGAATTCCATGAGTTTATGCTCCTAAAAAAAAATGGGGTGATAGGGTGCAGCCCTTGTTGGTCAAGGCACCAGGATCCAGGCAAACTTTGGTGAAAGTCTGACTTTGCCTGTAGTTTGAGGCTGTTCCTAACATGGAAGCCTTTGCTGCCGACTCTAACATGAGTACAGACACATAACCTCTATATCCCTGGAGTGGGACCCTTGCTGAGGTCTATCAACAAGATCAATTGAAATCAGGATTTTTAAAGAGGTCTTTATCCTCTTCTAACAATGCTGCTGTTGGTCCACAACTGCTTATTCGTCAGAGTTATTCAGACTTTTTCGCAGCTGGCCTTCATATCTGAAGGTCGTTCCTCTATCCACCACTTGGGATGAGCCCTGTAGCAGTCAGCTCTGCCAAAGGAAATTAATCTTTGGTTCAACATATGCCTTATCTCAACTATCCCTCTATGTATTAACTTGCTCCAGAATGGGAATGTGTGTGTGAGCAGACCTTCAGGCTGGGACAATGACAAGAAGATCTCCATTCTGTACGAGAACCTGACAACAGTTAAACCAGACGACAACTTCACTGATGTCATCATCAAACCTCTTACAAGGAAGGTAGGTGGTGGTGTGGAGTAAAGTACTTCCATTATGTGTTTATTCTATTTTATATACTCTCTCTTTCTCAATAAAGCACAACTTGGATTATAGATTATAATAAAAAAAAAAAAGACCTAATCCAAATAATTTATTAGTGTGTGACGTTTCGGCAACAACATTGTCACCATCATCAAACAAAAGAATAAATGAGAAAAAATAACAGTACTATTTAAGAACTTGCTGTGATATTTTTTCTCATTTATTCTTTTGTCTAATGATGGTGACAATGTTGTTGATGAAACGTCATACACTAATAAATTATTTGGATAGGTCTTATTACCTTGTATTATCTTTTTCTCTTTATTTAATTTATCTCTTCGTAAAAATTCAGATGTACAGTAGAACCTCCATGAGAGGACACTCACGCTTAAGAAAACCTCTCTATAAAGGACAGTTTTCATCACCAAAAATACCATTTTTACAATTTAGCAACTCTATGGTAAGAGGACACTTCTCCCTAAAGGACACTTTGGCTTTGCAACTAGGTGTCCTTTACAGGGAGGTAGTTCTACTGTAGTGGAAAATATTGCAATTGAACGGTGCTACCAAACTCAGATTCCTTGAAGTTAGTGACAAAGAAAACTTCAGATACAATAAGGTAGAATTTGGATTATAGTTTAGAAACACAAGGTAGTAAGACCAAATCCAAATAATGTGTGACATTTTGGTTAAAACATTGTTACCGAAACATCGCACATTGCTCTATTTTTGATTTGGATCGGGTCTTATTACCTTGTGTTTCAAAACAACTGCTAGTGATATCAAAGAATCTTTTTAATTAAAAAGTCCTTGAAAATAGTTTCCCAACAATAACATGTGTTAATAAAAATACAACCTTTCGCAATGAGTTTCTTTTAATAAAAAATAAAAGAAACTCATTGCGAAAGGTTGTATTTTTATTATTTGTAGCGCAATTTTTCGTTTACTTATAACATGTGTTAATGGCTGATCTCTCTACTGTCAAAAATAAAATAGGATAACTCCTTTTAAAATTTTTTTTTTTTTTAAAGAGCCAGAGTGTTCTTTAGAGAGGTATTTTCTTACCAGAAATGGCCATTTTGGGTGGTGAAAACTGTTATTGTAGGGAGGTGTTCTCTAACAGGAATGTACTCTCTCTCATGTGGAGGTTCTAATGGAGTCATTTTTCTATGCCAATAGTGTAGCAGAAGTGGACTACAACCTGTAAACTTGGGCAAAGAATCATCAGTGCTAAAAAGTGAACACAAAGGTTGTCTAAGGAAATAACACCCTTGGCAGAGCTGACTGCTATAGGGCGCGTCCCCAGGTGGCGAATAGGGGAACGACCTTCAGATATGAAGGCCAGCTGCGAAACAAGCAGAATAACTCTGACAAATAAGCAGTCGCGGACCAACAGCAACATTGTTAGAAGAGGAGTAGACCTCTTTAAAAATCCTGACTTCAACTGACCCGGTTGATGGACCCCAGCAAGGGTCCCACTCCAGGGATACGGAGGAGCTGTGTCTGTACTCATGTTAGAGTCGGCAGCAAAGGCGTCTGCTTCCATGTTAGGAACGGCCTCAAACTACAGGCAAAATCAGACTTTCACCAAAGTGTGCCTGGATCATGGTGCCATGATCAACGAAAGCTGCATCCCTATACCCCATTCCATGAGATCTTTAGATGCACTAAACAGGACCTTTGGGAGAGGCCGCTGCTTATCATAAAACAGCTCGAGGAGCGTGGACTCATGGAATTCGTGTAATCTTTACACAAGGGGATAAGAAACAACAAGGAAATAACAACCTTAGGAGCTTCCTCCATAGAATCCTATTGGGCTAGGAATATAGCCTTTACATTCTCAAATCAACTCAGACACTAATAATGAGGATTTATTTTTTAAATCGGCTATAACAAGTTCACGCTGTAGCCTCGGCAGCCATATGAGCGAAACACAGGGTGAAATAAAAAAAAATGGAAGAATTGAAGGTATTAAGATAAGAAAAAAGACATAACCATGTCAACCTTTTATTAAACTTTTAAAGGTAAAAAGAAAGAAAATTTACTTTTTTCATGTATTTTTGAAAATTCTTTGTTAATATACAGTTAAACCTGTCTATAGCGCCCCCTCTAAATAGTGCCTCCATCTCTATAGCTCCCGATTTTAAATACGTAGTACGATACGATTTGCTTTTAAAAGTGACCTGTCTATAGCACCCCCTCTCTATAGCACCCTATTTTGGTGAGTCCCAAGAGGGGGCGCTATAGACAGGTTTAACTTTAATTTCTTATTAATTAATTTAAATACAAAGTTTTTCCCTATAAGACAACTTAACTTCAAGTATATATTTTTAACCCATTTTAATCAAAATTAAATAATTGAGGAAAATTTCTTCATTTTAAAATATGAAAAAATGACTATAAACACAAGGTAATAAGACCAAATTCAAATAAATAAATAGTGTGTGACATTTTGGTGACAGCGTTGTTACAATCTTCAGACAAAAGTACTGAATGAGGTAAAATTAATATATAGGTATTAAAAATAGGTAAGGTAAAATTTCTCATTCAGTACTTTTGTCTGAAGATGGTAACAACACTGTTACCGAAACATCACACACTATTTATTTATTTGGATTGGTCTTATTACCTTGTGTTTATAATCCAAATTGTGCCTTATCAAAAAAATGACAATGTAATTCTGGCCCCACCCTGTATATATAAAGCCATTGTGGTGAGCAGCCCATGCAGCGGGAGGCAGAAGTGACAGCAGACGAAGACCAGGTGTTCCTGACCAAACAACTCGGCTTGCTGATGCAGCAGCTGCCTCCGCCAGGAGGGAGACCGGTGAGTAACTGACATGTCACCTGTTGTCACCAGCCTGACCTTGTGTCCTGCAGCAAGAGTCCCCCATCAGGGCACCTCCTGGGGTGCAGAAGACGGCAGATCGTAGGCTCACAGGCTCCCCTGGAGTTCAGGCTTCCCCCAAGAAGGTTATTACAATTTTTTTTTTTTGCTTATCCCTAGTACACGTCGTACAGGCCATGATAATCATGGTGGGTAAATGCTTTGCTATGCTTTTACTGTAAGTGCACCACATGTCTACACATGTGAAAAGCAGTTTGACTTTGCACTTACAAATGTGCCAGAGCCCTGTTTGGTTATTTGCATCTGCTGGTGGGGTTGGACTTTTGCAAGGATCAGGGGCCATTGGAGCATTTTTTTTTTAAATCGGAAAAAAGTGCCCAATACGGGAATCGAACCCGGGTCGTAGCGGTAAAAAACTAACGGTTTAGACCATCCTTCTACTGACTCCCAGGTTATTTCTATATATACCATAGGTAATGCAAGATTATGATAGTTATGGTGAGTAGAAATTTTGACTTGAATGGGAAGAAATAAATGCTTTACTTCCTGTAAATACATCACATACTAACCATGTAGAGTTGCACTTGCAAATTCAAAAGTAAAAATATTTAAATTCAAAATTGTACAACAGATCTTATTTATTTATTACCAGTTGCAAACAAGACACGCTATAACAGATCTGGATAATTGCGCGTGAAACTATTTACAATAATTGTAGTAGAGTAGGTATATAACAGAATTATCAAAAAGAAAATAAACAATTAAGGAAAAGATCATTAAATAAACATATACATTAAACAAATAAGCAACAACTTAAGCAGATAGAAGAAACCACAAGGTAGTTATTTACAATATGTTAAGCAATGATGGAAATTGATTTAATGAAGCTCTTGAAAAAGGGAAACTTTTTCAGTCCTCACTAAGTTATCAAGTGAATAAAATAGCTTTAAAGGCAAGCCCTTCCTCAGTTAACTAAAATGTATATTTGCTCAAGAAGGGCTTGCCCAAAAGCTACTTCAATCACTTAATAAAGAGAGTTGTAGCGTCTTATGCCTTTTTTCTCTTGACAACCACTGGGTGAAGTAGAATGTCATTAAGACTGGGAGTACTACTCAGTGGCAGGTTGACTTAGCTCCAAAAAAAAAAGGCCGCCTCTGACATGAGGAACAGACACCATGTGCATCCTCTCCTAACATGGAGTACAAATGCTGCTCATCCTGTATCCCTGGATCAGGAGCCCTTACAGGGTACTATCAGCCGGGCCAGCTGAGCCCAGGGTTTTTAGTGAGCTTGTTACTGCTCCCTCTCCTTTTTCATCCGGGCTTGGGACCGTCAAAGGCAGAGTTGTCTTTTTTTGTAATTTGTTAAAATGCACAAAACTGTGATAATGAATACCGAGGACAATATTGTATGCAGTGGAGTTGTGTTGACAATTAAACAACTTTATTGATATCTCGTCAATCTTTACACTCAAAGGGAGTTATAAGGTAATAATAATGGTAGGAATGAAAAGAGATATATACAATCGACGTAGCCCTCTCCGAGGGCACGTCCGGATCAGGAGCTTAAAGCCACCTTGAATCTAGACAGATCCCTGCCATTTGGGGAGTTCATGTTTGGAACATGTTTGATGATAACGTCGAAGAATTTGTCGAGAAGAATCTTGTCTTCAGGCGTGAGTAGCCCGAGGAGGTGCTCCGTTTCTTCTTCGTTAGACCACGAGTATGATATCCATCCTGACCACATTATTCTTGTTATATATGGAGTGCAGGAATTCTCGATCTTTCAATCAGAAGAGTAACTTTTCTATGTCCACATCGCCACATTGTATGCAATGGAGTTGTGTTGACTAAATCCTCACCTCATTGACAACAGTTCTAGGATCCAAATATATTTTCTATACTATTTGACACACCTTTTGTTGTATTTGCTCAGATTGACGGAGTGAAGGGGGCCGGAGGGAGTGAAGGGGTGCTCCAGAATTTCTTCAACAGCCTTCTTCATAGAAAGACTGGAGCCGGGGCTGCTGGAGCAACTCTCCGTACCACAAGTGGGTGCTGGCAGCTTGTTTTATATTGTCATTGGACCTATGTGTATGCTATTGTATGGTTTATGTCCATCAAGTTGACTTGGTGACTATATGGACACATATTCTCCAATATGATCTATAAATTGCCATTCTTCGGCAGAGCTGACTGCTACAGGGCGCGTCCCCAGGTGGCAGATAAAAACAACCTTCAGATATGAAGGCCAGCTGTGAAACAAGCAAATAAGCAGTCGTGGACCAACAGCAGCATTGTTAGAAAGAGGAGAAAGACCTTTAAAAATCCTGACTTCAACTGCCCCGGTTGATAGACCTCAGCAAGGGCCCTCTCCAGGGATATGGAAGTTATGTGTCTGTACTCATGTTAGAGTCAGCAGCAAAAGCTTCCATGTTAAGAACGGCCTCAAATTGAGGCAAAGTCAGACCTTGAGACAAGGGGATAAGGAACAACAAACAACATAAGTTGCCATCATTCAAAGCTCATCTAGTGACCTTACCTCCTTCTATCTAAGCTCCTACTATGAGAACAAAGTAAGTGCTAGGTGTATCAGCAGATTCTTCAATATTGACCTAGCAATTCAGCTTCATCTTTAGAAAGGCCTAAATCTCACACTATATTCTTGAGCTTGTTCTGAGATAATGGTTTGGGGCTCTCATCAACAGAAAAATCAGAGCAACATTTGTTCTAGTGAGGTAATGCGTCTCCATCTTCAGAGTCACTTGTATCATTGCAACAGAAATAGCAAGTGTTAGTGTGGTTTTGTTGTTTATGCCACATCCTCTTGTTTTTGTTGGCTTTCCATCAAATGAAGTTCGACCCTTGGCGACTCAATATGGGCAAATATTCTCTAATTTGATCAGTTACTGGACATCGTTCACAGCTCATCTAGTACCTTCCAGTAGTTTTCTTGAAACCTTCTAGCTAGTTCATTGCAGGTCTTTCTCTTTTCCTTTAATTTTTACCTACATAAACATCTTTTCTAAACAATTTGCTTTCACTATTTTTTATTTTTTTTGCTTATTCCTAGTACACGTGGTACATGCCATGATAATCATGGTGGGTAGTTAGCGACTGTTTTTTTTTACTGTAAGCGCACCACATGTCTACACATGTGAAAAGCAGTTCGACTTTGCACTTACAAATGTGCCAGAGCCCCGTTTGGTTACTTGCACTCGCTGGTGGGGTTGGACTTTTGCAAGAATCGGGGGCCATTGGAGCTTTTTTTTTTTTTTTTTTTTTTTAAACAGAAAAAAGTGTCCAATGTGTTCTATTGTGTCTGAAGTAGGTCAGTCTTTGTTAACATATTAGGATTCTCTAGAGATCTCAGATAGCGCACGCTGTTACAATTATTTAAATTACAGTTAAACCTATCTATAGCGCCCCCTCTTGGGACTCACCAAAATAGGGTGCTATAGAGAGGGGGTGCTATAGACAAGTCACTTTTAATGTAAATCGCATCGTATTACGTATTTAAAATCGGGCGCTATAGAGAGGTAGGCGCTATTTAGGGGGTGCTATAGACAGGCTTAACTGTATTCAAATGCGAATTAATTATTATTAATACATTTTGTGTGTGTGATCAGGTACAATTTCGACTATAGAATAGAAACAAGGTAATAAGACCAAATAAATAGTGTGTGATGTTTCAATAACAACTGATGATGGTAACAACGCTGCTACAGAAACGTCATAAACTATTTATTTTTTGGTCTTATTACCTTGTGTTATTAATGTATTTTACAAATATATGATACTGTAGAGTTTTTGAAATAGTTTTTTTTAAGAATTTAGACAGGACATGATGGAAGGTCCAGGTGGTACGGTCCACAGGACTAGAATAATATCTATAAATTATTACAGTAGAACCTCCATGAGAGGACACCAGCGCTAGAGGACACCTCTCTACAAAAGACAGTTTTCATTTGTAAAATTACCATTTTTACTATTTAGCAACTCTCCAGTAAGAGGACACCTCTCTCTAAAGGACATTTTGACTTTGCAATTAGGTGTTGTCCTTTAAAGTGTGGTTCTACTGTATGTACATTTCCAGCAGTGTTTGACAGAATGATGGTGTGGTGGTACAGATGAGGTCATTACAGTGCGCAACAATGCCGCAGCAGAACTTGACCGGATGACCAGGAACAAGAAACCAATGGCCCCCAGCCAGCCTTCAGTGGAGTCCCCGCCCACCTCGCCCTGTGAGCCGCCTGAGGATCAATCTTCGTAGACACCGCTGTCTTTCTTTCTTGTAAAAATATTTATATTTTCAACACGCTAATCTTTTTTGGCACTCTAAATTATATATATATATATTAAGCGCCTAGGCACCTTTATCCTATTAATTATCTTTGAATAAAGTTACCTAATGTGTGGTTGGGCTATGTGATATTTCATTTATACCGAGTATCCTATTGATATTGTCAAACCCCCCAGCCAGGAAGCTCATTGGGACACCTGTCAATTATCGCTGGAGTTCCCCCGACTGTAGCGAGGGGATCTTGGAATCTTATCGACATCAAGATGCCTCGGTGACCTAAACACACTTGTTTTGATGTGTGATTATCTTAATTTTTTTTAATATTTAAAGAAAAAAAAGTGAGTCTTTCCATATAGATATATTTGTATACAATTAGAGAACTAAAAGGTAAATACCACTTTATAATAAATTAATTATATACAAATTTATCTCCGTAACAATATTTTACATGTCAGCTCAGCATAGCCTTGGCCCAAGGTGGGTATTCAGTCTCAAATCCCCAATCTTCTCCCTGCAACACAGATGTCACAACACAGTAATACACAAAGTAATAAGTATTGTCTTATGTTATCTCAAATTACAAAACTATTTTAGATGCGTAATATTCTTTTTAAAATAAACTATTTCTACTGCCCTTACTGCAATGGAAAAATTAAAGGGAGGGCCTGGCTCATCAGTGGTGAACCCTTGCAGCGGTTTGGCCAGTTTAATCTACCATACCGCTGTTATATTGCATTGAGAAAATGAACAGAAGAAACCCAGATTTTTGCTCAGTCTTCAGATCAGAACTTATAGCCATCTATGAAGCCTTAAAATCCATCAGAAATACTAATTATCAAGATATCTGGATTCTTACTGATAGTAGAAGTGCCATACAACACTTGAGTCACACGGGGGAACTCAGAGACAAAGTAAGCAGGAACATAATTGGTTATCTCCAAAAACTCTCAAAAATTCACCTTCAATGGATACCCTCACATGTTGGAATTGAAGGCAATGAAGCTGTTGATGTGCTAGCGAAAAAAGGCACAAAAGAACCCTTGCCACAGAAAAATAAACTTACTTTTAAAGAAATAGAAACAATAGCCAAAACAAAAATAAACAAGAACTGGAGGATCCCACCTAAGCACAGTTGGTACAGTGGAGTGAACCCAGGAGGAGCTCTGAACATCAGAAATAGACAGCATCAAACAACACTAACAAGATTTAGAACAGGCCATCTCAAGCCATTGAAGATAGAAAATAATAACAAAATTTATCCCACTTGCCCAAAATGTAGTTTGGTACCTGCAGCTCCAGAACACATTTTGGCTTGCATTAGATGTACTAAACAGGACCTTTGGGAGAGGCCGCTGCTCATCATAAAACAGCTCGAGGAGCATGAACTCATGGAATTCGTGTAATCTTTACACAAGGGGATAAGAAACAACAACAACTACCCATTTCATGACCTCACTGATGATAGCCAACAGCCCAAAACGCATACATGGTTAGCTTTTCTTGATTAATCAAGAATGGATATTTGTCAAATTTGGGAATAATTAAAAATCAACAAATATTTTGATATTTATTTTGACATTCGGCGCAAGCCATCAGCAACTTTTAGTTACACTTATAATATTTGGATTTGCACCTTATTGATGAATTGTTTGTTTATAATTTAGAGAAATGTAATATTAAAGATTCAATAAACACTGTGGACTTGTAATGGTGATTTAACTTGAACATCGTAAAGATAGAAGCTGCCTGGCTGGCATTCATAGTTCTTAGAATTAGAGATACTTCGGCCAGTAAATCTTTTTATTATCTCAATGTTTCAACAAAAATCTTTTGTCCTCGTCAGGAGCAAACAAAAATTAAAACACTTGCAAGGTGTTGAAAATTATTTTTAATAATAATAATTTTTTTTAAGAATAATTTTTAATACTTTGCCAAATGTTTTAATTTTTGTTTGCTCCTGATGAGGACAAAAATCTTTTGTCAAGATGATGAAAAGATTTACTGGTCGTAGTACAGTTAAACCTGTCTATAGCGCATCCTCTAAATAGCACCTCCCTCTCTATAGCGCCCGATTTTAAATACATAGTACGATGCGATTTACATTAAAAGTGACCTGTCTATAGCACACCCTCTCTGATTCCTCCCTTGGCAGAGCTGACTGCTATAGGGCACGTCCCCAGGTGGCGGATAGGGGAACGACCTTCAGATATGAAGGCCAGCTGCGAAACAAGCAGAATAACTCTGACGAATAAGCAGTCGCGGACCAACAGCAGCATTGTTAGAAGAGGAGTAGACCTCTTTAAAAATCCTGACTTCAACTGACCCAGTTGTTAGACCTCAGCAAGGGTCCCACTCCAGGGATACGGAGGAGCTGCGTCTGTACTCATGTTAGAGTTGACAGCAAAGGCGTCTGCTTCCATGTTAGGAACGGCCTCAAACTACAGGCAAAGTCAGACTTTCACCAAAGTGTGCCTGGATCATGGTGCCATGATCAACGAAAGCTGCACCCCTACACCCCATTCCATGAGATCAGATGTTGATTTGCATGCTGCATCGCCCGTCGCGCAGAATAAACAGGGGCGCGTTCAGGACTTAGGTAGAGGGTTCTGTCCGATAAGTATAATACAGTCTCCACAAACTTCTAACTTTGCAGCTTCCAAGCAATTGAGAATTTTGCAGTGCAACATAAATGGATTGTGCTCAACAGCAACAAAAATAAAATTAGAAGAAATAATGGAAATAGCTGAAAAACAAAAGATACAAATTATAGCCCTACAGGAAACCAAATTAAATGAAAAATGCAATCTCAAATACAAAAACTACAATATCCTCAGAAAAGACAGAAATAAAGAAGGGGGTGGCCTTGCATTTTTAATCAAGAATTTGTACTATGAAGACATAGCCATTAATATTCCAAATACATCAGACCTCGAAGCCCAAGGTATCAAAGTCTACCACAGTCAAAACAAAACCATCAACATATTCAATATGTATCACCCACCAAACAATAAACTTATTGACGATGGAACAATGGCTCAATTTCTTACAGACAACACTATTATTGTAGGTGACCTTAATGCCAAACATCAACTATGGGGATGTTCCATGCCAAACCCAAGAGGCAAAATACTTTCAAACTTATTTGACGACAATGCCTTCATGTGCTTAAATGATGGGAATCCTACCCACCATTCTTACAGCTATAATACTGCACAAGCACTTGATATAAGTTTCTCCAGTCCTGACATTTTCCACAAATGCAAATGGCAAATATTAAAAAGTATTGGAAGTGATCACTTGCCTATTTTGATAGAAATTAGCACCAAGACCAAAACAAGCTCAATTAAAGAAAAATTCTGGAACTTCAAAAAGGCTAATTGGAATCTTTACCAGCAAAACACCAATGAAGACTTTAGAAAAGCACCCACTAGAATAAAAGATCTGGAACAAAATTGGATATCTTTCAAAAACACCATTATTAAAGCAGCCAAAGTTTCAATACCAAGAGGTAATATTAAGAAATGGATTCCAAATTATACACACCAGGCAAAAGATATTCAAACACTTATAACTAAAAGAAATGAACTACAAAAAAAGTGCACCCAAAACCAAACAAATTGTAGAACTGAACTGAACATTGTGAATGCAAAAATAAAAAGGTTATATGTAAATATGAAAAGGGAAAAATGGAAACAAACTTGTGAAAACCTGAACCCAAGAAACCCAAATACAAAACTTTGGCATTTGGCAAAACAAATTGACAGATCCCAGTCACAAACTGAAAACACAAATATGATTAAGAATACAGATGGTACCCCAGCAACTAATGATAAAAATGCTGCTAATCTTTTAGGTAATTCTTATCAAATAAGTAGTAAAATCAAATTTGAAATAAAAGATAAGAAAGTTGAAAAAAAGGCCCGAAAGATTATTCATGACTGTAAAAATATCACCAGCACTCATAATATTTTCCATGAAAAAATCAATATGAAAGAGCTAGATTATGCATTAGAAAACACTGACCTAAACAAGACTCCTGGGCCAGATGGAATTCATGGCCAAATGATATCAAACTTGGGCAAAAATGGCAAAGAAAGACTTCTTGATATTTTCAATAACTCCTGGAAAACTGGAAAATTGCCTCAAGACTGGAAAACTGCAACAATAATTCCTATTAAAAAACTTGACAAATCTGCTGATGACCCAAAAAACTACCGACCTATCTCCCTCACAAGTATTTGCTGCAAATTAATGGAAAAAATTATACTCAGACGACTCACTTACCACCTCGACACAAAAAATCTCTTACCAGAAGAACAATATGGATTTAGGAAAGGACATGGGACAATAGACCAACTCTTATTTTTCACACAAAAGGTAAAAGATGCACAAAACAGAAAACCAACTAACCACACCATAGCTGCTTTTTTAGACCTTACTCAAGCTTTTGATAAGGTATGGAAAAACAAGTTAATTACAAAATTATACAAGCATTTCAAAATTGATGGAAAAGCTATCACTTGGATAAATGATTTCCTTAAAAATAGATACATCAGGGTCAAATATAATGGAACTCTATCTAAAACCTTCAAATTGTACCAAGGATTACCACAAGGATCAGTCCTTAGCCCAACTCTCTTCACCCTATTTATTGCAGGAATAGAAGAAAAAATTTCACATAAAACCAATATTGGACTTTTCGCTGATGACATTATTCTATGGAGCAGTAACACTAACTGGAAAAAAGCTGAAAGGGATTTGAACAAGACTCTTCTCCACCTAGAAAAATTTGCTAATAAACATAAATTAGAATTTAACCCCCAAAAATCTGAAACCTGTCTTTTTACTACCGATAAGAAACTATACAAAATAAGGCCAAAAATTATTCTGAAAGAACAACAATTACAATATTATAAACATCCTAAATATCTTGGCTACACCCTGGATCCTGAAATTAACTCCAGTAAACATATTGAAGAAGTTATTAGAAAAGGAAGAGACAGACTAAAAATCCTGAAATATATTTCAGGAAGAGAGTGGGGAGCCGATGCAACCACACTAAAATTAACTTACGCATCTCTAATTAGACCTATCCTGGAATATGGATATCAAATCTATGGTACAGCATCTGAAACAAATCTAAAATCACTGGAAAGGATACAACTAAGTGCCGCTAGAATTATTACAGGTCTTCGAAATACCTGCCCTAATGATATTGTACTTTACGAGGCAGACATTATGCCCTTAAAGGATAGAAGAAGCTACAATCTGCCAAAATATATAAACAAAATCAAGAGTTATGGAAACAAACACAGAACTTCCAATTACATACTTAATTGGGAATCCAATCTAAGACTCAAAAAAGAAGGCCCTCTCCACCTGGCCAAAAGAAATGGATTTTTAAAATATAAAGTAGAAAAAAATTATTTAGCAGAAAAAATTTCTCCATGCAAACCACTACAAAATGTTATTTTTAATGCCTCTTTAAATGAACCCACCAACAAACAATGCCAAAATCCAGAATACTTAAAACAATTATCATTAGAAATAAATAATAACATTCCTAAAAATGCAATAACTATTTATACCGATGGTAGCAGAGACGAGCTAGGACACACTGGCAGTGGCTGTCTCATCAAAACCACAAATGGCATTGAGAAAATGAACAGAAGAAACCCAGATTTTTGCTCAGTCTTTAGATCAGAACTTATAGCCATCTATGAAGCCTTAAAATCCATCAGAAATACTAATTATCAAGATATCTGGATTCTTACTGATAGTAGAAGTGCCATACAACACTTGAGTCACACAGGGGAACTCAGAGACAAAGTAAGCAGGAACATAATTGGCTATCTCCAAAAACTCTCAAAAACCTCAAAAATTCACCTTCAATGGATACCCTCACATGTTGGAATTGAAGGCAATGAAGCTGCTGATGTGCTAGCGAAAAAAGGCACAAAAGAACCCTTGCCACAGAAAAATAAACTTACTTTTAAAGAAATAGAGACAGTAGCCAAAACAAAAATAAACAAGAACTGGAGGATCCCACCTAAGCACAGTTGGTACAGTGGAGTGAACCCAGGAGGAGCTCTGAACATCAGAAATAGACAGCATCAAACAACACTAACAAGATTTAGAACAGGCCATCTCAAGCCATTGAAGATAGAAAATAATAACAAAATCTACCCCACTTGCCCAAAATGTAGCTTGGCACCTGCAGCTCCAGAACACATTTTGGCTTGCATTAGATGCACTAAACAGGACCTTTGGGAGAGGCCGCTGCTCATCATAAAACAGCTCGAGGAGCATGAACTCATGGAATTCGTGTAATCTTTACACAAGGGGATAAGAAACAACAACAACAACAACAACACCCTCTCTATAGCGCCCGATTTTAAATACGTAGTACGACGCGATTTACATTAAAAGAGACCTGTCTAT
This sequence comes from Cordylochernes scorpioides, assembly GCA_030710605.1. Taxonomy (NCBI): domain Eukaryota; kingdom Metazoa; phylum Arthropoda; class Arachnida; order Pseudoscorpiones; family Chernetidae; genus Cordylochernes; species Cordylochernes scorpioides. Next base: position 6,429,899 of record CP092884.1, on the reverse strand, counting down.
AGCACCCCCTCTCTATAGCGCCCGATTTTAAATACGTAGTACGATGCGATTTACATTAAAAGTGACCTGTCTATAGCACCCCCTCTCTATAGCGCCCGATTTTAAATACGTAGTACGATGCGATTTACATTAAAAGTGACCTGTCTATAGCACCCCCTCTCTATAGCACCCGATTTTAAATACGTAGTACGATGCGATTTACATTAAAAGTGACCTGTCTATAGCACCCCCTCTCTATAGCACCCTATTTTGGTGAGTCCCAAGAGGGGGCGCTATAGACAGGTTTAACTGTATCTTCAATATTAAGAACTATAACTTGAACAATGCTACCCAGGCAAAAGTGAAAGATAGTGGGGCTGATTCATCTTTGGAAATTCATCTGACTGGCTGGAGTTCTGGCTCCAAGTTAATGTAGGATCCAAGTTGATAATCCCCACAATATAAATGTAGCTGGTCAGTCTCCTGCCAGGTAGTGAATCCTTATTTCCTATAGTATCATTGACATTGGGGTCGAAAGAGAAAACCTATCATCAGACAATCACCTTGTAGGACAGAGCATGTAGAGCCATAGTGAGGGACCATGGACTGGGCTCCCCTAAGGGCTGTCGGCATTCTTTGCAAGTGGGATCCTTGTGGAGTGGAGGAGGGTGAGCTGTGGCTAAGTTGTGGTATTGGGGACTGGCCATAAAGTCCATTGAGCCAGGGAGCCGGACCACTGCACCACAACTAGGCTGAGATGGAGGAAGAAGAGAAGAATGGAGTCCTACCTGGCAGCAGGTCTCTGTTGAGGTAGTAGGACAGTAGAAACTGGATGTTGTCCTTGTCCAGCTGTACATGCCACACTCTGTGACAACTCTGGGGAAGTTGGCAGATAATTACAAGAAAATAAGACCTAATCCAAACATAAATTAGTAGGTCTTATTTTCTTGTAGTTCTAATCTATAATCCAAATTGTGCTTTATCAAATCCAAATAATGTAGTGGCAAATATTTAGTTTTTATTCCCAGAACATACCTTCAACTATTTCTGTAATATGGCTTGTATTTGTTAAGGCACAATTTGGATTATAGATTATAAATACAAGGTAATAAGACCAAATCCAAATAAATTGCACTATTTATTTATTTGGATTGTGCCTCATCAATTTTATTTGGATTTGGTCTTATTACCTTGTGTTTATAATCTATAATCCAAATTGTGCCTTATTAAAAATATACATATAGACTTATTGAAAGAGAATATATTTGTAGCCATTATAAAACAAACAATCCACTGCTGCACATGACTGGTACAGAGCAGAAGGGACAATTCTGTCCTCCCAAGAGAACAACAGTCTTTTCCAGACTTAAGTCTGGTCTTCTACGGACAATGACTCTCCAGAATAGTTGCAAGGTTTTCCCACTATGTACTAAGTGCAATTCTCAACCTGCAGTTCCAAACCACATTATTGACTGTATTGGTTCATCCATTGATGAGCTCTTCTCATCCCCAGCAGACACCATCAACAAGCTCTACAAGCTTTTATACCCAGATGTGATTGGGTGAAGATAAGAAAGAAGAGGAAGATCATCAGAGTCCCAATGACTGTATTGACTCATCCATTGATGAGCTCTACTCATCCCCAGCAGACACTATCAACAAGCTCTACAGGCTTGATACCCTAAAAATATGATTGAGTGGAGATAAGAAAGAATCCATTGATGAGCTCTACTCATCCCCAGCATACACCATTAACAAGCTCTACAGGCTTGATACCCTGATGTGATTGAGTGGAGATAAGAAAGAATAAGACAATTGATTATTGTGATATGGCAGATTCCCAATGTGAATGTAAAAGTCCATATGGAAACATATATTTATAACAATATATCATTGTACAGACCATCTACAGACAAGAAGATCCTGCACTCTGTTCCCCCATTGCCCAAATTTCAGATATAAATAAGTGTGCACAACAAGAAACTCACCTGCTCAAGCGACTTGTTCAATTTTCCATGTTTTCCTTTCTCAGGGCCAAACACAACAGGGTTGTTGTAGATGGGATCATTCAAGATGGGAAACCCTGCATTCATACAATACTTTACAGCCCATTTATTATTTTTTTCTTTTGTTTATCCCTAGTACACATGGTACAAGCCATGATAATCATGGTGGGTAGAAGTAGGTGACTGCTTTTACTGTAAGTGCTCCACATGTCTACACATGTGAAAAGCAGTTTGACTTTGCACTTACAAATGTGCCAGTGTCCCGTTTGCTTACTTGCACTCGCTGGTGGGGTTGGACTTTTGGAAGAATCGGAGGCCATCAGAGCATTTTATTTTTTAATCAGAAAAAAGGGCCCAATGCAGGAATCAAACCCGGGTCGTAGCGGTCGAAAAGCAATGTTTTAGACCATCCTTCCACCGACCCTCACTATTTATTTGATTAAAAAACAAACAAATAATTCTAAATACAGTGTTTATATTCACACTAGATATAGCCACATCAACCAATGATTTATTTAACTCCCTAATGTTTCAATGACTTTCTGACACTGAGCAGAATGACAACAGGAAGTCACTGAAACGTCAGGAGTTAAACTATAGGTTGATGTGGCTGTGTTTTTCTCTGAATCTACTTCCAACCAACACATGACATTCAGAACTAGATATAGTGACTACATATGGTGCACTTACAGTAAAAGCAGCTGCCAACTTCTACCAACCATGATTTATCATGTACCTGTACCACGTGTACTAGGGATAAAAAAAAAATTATATATAGTGACTGTCCAAAAACAAGGTTATACTCAGTCTCTCAAGAAGGTAGTCACTCATTTGAGACTCAGCCATGTCAATCCAAGTTATGATTGATTCTTTCATACAGTAAAACCTTCCTGTAAAAGAGACACCTAGTTGCAGAGCCAAAGTGTCCTTTAGGGAGAGGTGTCCTCTTACTGGAGAGTTGCTAAATTGTAAACGTGGTTATTTTGGTGATGAAAATTGTCCTTTATAGAGAGGTGTCCTCAGGAAAAGAAGGGTGCGGTACCCAGTAAGGTCCAATAACAGGCCATTGACAGTTTCTAAGAAGCTAAGAGAACATAAAAATTGAGAAGGCCAGGCTTTGATTGGACACGGACACCCGAAAAGGTCTGCCCTTTCTGACTTCACCATTAGCAAATAAGCTGGGTTCCTTCTGAGCCCACAGACAGGAGCACAGTATAGACAGCAGCCAGGTCGCCATGCTGCCAGATTAACCAGCTATCCCAGGACTTCCATAGTCCACCTCACCTCCCTGGGTGCTGCCCCTCTAAACCGAGGTTTCCATGTTCCTATGTGTGTGGTCTTTATTTATCTTCAGGCTAGTGTGCTCTCACTGTGACGTGTTATCAGCTCCACACATTACAACATACATGTGATATCTTGGGACCTCTGGGACCAGTGTTACCTGATGCTAGACGAACCTCGATGTCAACTCTACCGTGCAGTCGTGGTGGAAGGCGACACAGCTGGGCCAAAGGTGAAATAAACAAACAGAGATTCCACTAAGAAGCGTCTGACGTCAAGAAGGAATGGGATGAGCGGAGAGAGAGATCTTTAGAGCAAGTGTTACCTTGGCGGGATCCAAGCGCAGACTGCCTATTCTAGGTTCTCGATTTAACACCAAGACCTTTCTTCTTTCTAATTGGTAGGGATATGTCACGTGGCCGTTGGCTATTGGTTGACCTACTTAGGTGTTATCTTCTAATTGGTCTTTGCTGATGTCTTTGTCGGAAGATATACCCGGCCTTGCCCAGGAAATACTGGCCGTTAAGCTCAACTTTTATGATTTCCGCGATCATAAAATTGGCTGTAAATTTATTAATAGTGGTGCTGACTTTAAGCCTCTTTGCTAGGCCTTACTTCTACTCTCACCTAAGCCTGATTAGTTTTAACCTTAATTTTCTCCTGTTAGTCTCCATTCCTTCTATCTGTACAGTTGCTATACTTTATTAGATTCTTACGCGGTACAGATTGATGTTAGTTGAGGCTTTCTATTTGCAGTACATAAGAAGTTATATACAGTCATGGGGTGGAACATGTGGTAGTAGATATCTAGACTATTTACAACAATTCCATGGTCTTAAATCATCACATACATATATGTGGTATGAAAGGTGGGGAAATAAACACAACACAAGTTGGAAGAGGAACCCAGGAAACCAGAGGACTGGCACAGCCGGGCGACCGTTCGTGTCGCACACAATCCCCAACTGTCTTAAGCTTTGCGCAGAGGCGATATCGTAGCCAATGAGGATCTTCCGAGGCGCGATTATTGCTAGTTGAAAACTTTACCCAATACCCCCCAACTGTCTTAATAGTCCTGAGGTGTTAACTAACATATGGTCACCCCTTGGAATGTCGCTGGTGTCTCAAGTGACCGGACTTTACCCTCCCGTCTCTCTCTGGGTTGTCTGTAGGTTGGCTTCATTATTCCTGGAAGAGTATATATTATGACATATATATTTTTATTATTCCTAATACATATGGTACAGGCCATGATAATCATGGTGGGTAGAAGTTGCTAATTGCTTTTACTGTAAGTGCACCATATGTCTATACATGTGAAAAGCAGTTCGATTTTTGCCCTTACAAGTATGCTGGAGCCATGTTTGGTTACTTGCACTTACTCGTGGGTAGGGTCTCCAATCCCGGGATCCCGTTTCCCGGGATCCCGGAGCCAAATAATGATCCCGGGATTACTGGTTTGTGCATGAAAACCAGCGCAAAAATATATTTTTCTTATCTAGCATTTTGATAATCAAACAGATGATGCGATAGCACACTTTTGACGTTTTGTTTATACAGCTGCATTTCGGGTCTTTTTTTTTCTGAGAGATTTGAAATTATTTTGTTGACATGCAAATAGTGGCTTCTTAGATAGTAGCGGCATCCCTTTATTTTTGTGGCGGACCTGCGTGTAAAATGGACCCGCCACTAACCTCTTATCTGGGCTCCAAATTGTTTTATAATTTTTTTTTTAAATATATGTTTATACTCTCCATCCTGTACTCTGTATGCATGGGTCATCATGAACGCACTGCTCTGCTGTTCATTTTGTGAAACCCTCGCTAGCTTTTTTGTCATTTAATTTAAATTAAATTTATTTAATGTCATTTCATTAAATGCTTCGTCACTATCAAGCATCAGCCTAAAGTAGTTTTCAACTTATACGAACATAAAACAAAGTCTCTAAAACAATATTATCGGACCTTGTTATTTCTCAATAGAAAACGCGTCGGACATTTTTGGTAAGCTTATCACTTCTTGATTGTGATGGCGAAGTTTATTCCTTTTAAATCAGAAGGAATCTGGTGCTATTACCTACGAGATGGATCTGGCCAAAATGCACAGTGCAAAAGGATTTTGAAATGCGTCGGTGGGTCTACAAAAGGGCTGCATGTACACCAGAAGGCGGTCCACGGAATCGAAACTTCGAAGAGAAAAGTTAAAGATGAAGTTGATACACAGACCCCTGCAAACAAGACCCCCAAGATATCAATTCTCGATCATTTTTCATCTGTTTCCATCGATCGATCGACTGATGAGGGGCTAGCTAGAATGATAGCTCTCGACGGATTGCATTCTCCGTTTTTGTCACATCTAAGGATCTACACAAGTGCCTCAATGCTCTTGGACATGAAATTCCTCTCTCCGCAGAGACCATTAAGATTAAAGTGTGTCGTTATGCGGACACATTTCGTGAGAAGGTCGTTCGAGAGCTTCAGATGGAGAAAGAAAAGGGGCAACTTTTCAGCCTTACGCTGGATGAATGGACGTCAATCAGAAGCAAGCGTTACCTGAACATTAATATTCATAGCTGTACCAAGGTGTGGAATCTTGGCTTGACTCGTATATCTGGAGTATTTTCCTCTGAACAATGCAAATATGTCATTTGTGCTAAGCTCTTGGAGTTTGGAATCGACTTCGAAACTGATATTGTGTGTGTTACAACTGATGGGTGCGCAATGATTGTAAAATTGGGTCACATTATTGGTCCACTGCAACAGCTCTGCTACGCGCATGGTCTCCATCTGGCTGTGATGGATGTACTTTATGATAAGAAAAAAGAGAGGGTTGTTCCTGAAAAACGTTTCCGCAACAGTAAATGAAGCAGAATCTGACCTTTCCGAGGATAACAATGAGGACACTTCTCCATTTAACGTTAGCCTAAAGGTAGCACATCCCTCATTCCCTGGAGCAATGTATCCACAATCCCTAGTATTTTCAACGAAAAATATAAATGAAGTGACGAAAAAAGCTTGTGTGGTTGTGACGTGTGGCCACGTCATTGGCACTATATAAAAGAAAAAATTAAAAATATAACGAACGAAATGATATTCCTCTTGGCGTAGAAAGACAAAAATGTTTTTCAATCCCGGGATATCCCGGGATTGAAAATATGTACCGGGATTGGAAGCCCTACTCGTGGGGTTGGAATTTAACAAGATTCAGGAGCCATTGGAGCATTTTTCTAATTAGAGAAGAGTGTCAGGATTCAATCCCAGGTTGTAGCGGTTGAAGACCAATGGTTTAGACCACCAACTCCCCCAATCAGGCAATATTGCTATGGACAATTTTTTGACAATACATGCAAAAGTACACAGTCTGCACTATTTTATAAAGAATATTTTTGATAATATCTTTGTAGATTGCGAAATGCGTGATTTCGCTGGAAACCTGTTGGCGATTCTCCACCCAACTCTGCAGAGGAGCCATATTCATGTTGTTGTTTCTTATCCCCTTGTGTAAAGCTCACACGAATTCCATGAGTTCATGCTCCTTGAGCTGTTTTATGATAAGCAGCGGTCTCTCCCAAAGGTCCTGTTTAGTACATCTAATGCAAGCCAAAATGTGTTCTGGAGCTGCAGGTACCAATCTACATTTTGGGCAAGTGGGGTAGATTTTGTTGTCATTTTCTATCTTCAATGGCTTGAGCCATATTCATTGTACATAGTATTATGTATATATATAATTCTATATACAGTTACGAGCGTCATGCGTTCTTCATCTCTGTCACCGTTTGCTTTTTTTTTTGGAATGGCGCTCTCCTATTGGTTCGCTACGATGGCGCCGCCACTGCGCGAGACACTTTGTTTTTGACTTTGCCCCCCCCCCCCCCACTCGCTTTTTGGTTTTTGTAACCATTGTGTTGGAGCGGGTCGCTCCTTAAATAAATGCATATATTAGTTAATAACTAAATGGAATCCTCTCTTTCTTTTTCCCAGTAAGAGACGCCTACGGAAGCCAATAGTACATAGACAGATAAAGCACATAGGCTATAGTTATTAACTAATATATGCATTTATATAAGGCGCCAATTTATAATTGTAACAAATAGTATTTGAATAAAAACATTCAATCTGGTAAAACAAGGGCGTTAATGATCCAACAGGTCCACGTGTCTAAATTAAAACACGGACGTTGCCCGGGTCATTCATCTAGTATATAATATTGCTATAGAGAGAGGTAAACAACAAACACTATTGTATCAAGATGCTACAAGGTGGTACATACCCAAGTACTGGAGATGGATTCTAATCTGGTGTGTCCGTCCAGTCAGGGGCTGACCTGCACAGCTCTCTCAATGTTGCCCACATAGCATTGAATAAAGGCAGAGGGAATGAAAACAATAAATTACTCCAAATTTTATATAATTAGAAACTCCTGTCAGCCAAGTATAATAGAAAGGTTAGTTAAGGTGAAAACTCACGGTAGAGGACACCTCTCTACAAAGGACAGTTTTCATTTGCAAAATTACCATTTTAACTATTTAGCAACTCTCTGGTAAGAGGACACCTCTTCCTAAAGGACACTTTGGCTCTGTAATTATGTGATGTCCTTTACAGGGAGGTTCTAGTGTACTGGCATTTTGTGCAGAGTATATATAGCAGGAGCTCAATATTCGAAACTATTATAGACGCGTATAATTCTTTTTAAAAATGAACAATTTCTACTGCCCTTACTGCAATGGAAAAATTAATGGGAGGGCCTGGCTCATCAGTGGTGAACCCTCCCAGCGGTTTCGCCATTTTAATCTACCATACCACTGTTATATTGCATTTTTCGATCTTCCTTTTATAGTGATACTGATGCTAGACTCTTGGAATGGGTATTTTAGATGAACTATGGACATAAGCTTTGAGGACAGCAGAATTACATACAATTATAACTCCGCCTTTGCCGGTCCCAAGCCCGGATGAAAAAGGAGGAGGGGGAGCAGTAACTCAGCTGGCCCGGCTGATAGTACCCTGTGAGGGCTCCTAATCCAGGGATACAGGATGAGCAGCGTTTGTACTACATGTTAGGAGTGGCTGCACATGGCGTCTGTTCCTCATGTCAGAGGCGGCCATTTTCTTATGGAGCTAAGTCAGCCTGCCACTGAGTAGTGCTCCCAGTCTTAATGACAAAGGCAGACGCATTCTACTTCACCCAGCCAAGTCTCAAGCTTTACAAGCTTGATACCCAAATATGATTGGGTGGAGATAAGAAAGAAGAAGAAGACATACAATTATAAAGGTAAGAGATGGCGCTCTAATGCATCATAGTATAGCAGGAGCTACTCACATTGGACCAGGCTGTACCTCCCATCCCTGGCCAACAGTTGGAAGATGGTGGTGGAAGGTTTCCCATCTGGAGCCACCAACCCCAGGTCTCTCCTGGTAGTGGAGGAGATGGGCTGGTCACACACTACTTTGTTCCTGCAGCAGAAACATGCTGGGGTTGGCACATGGCGTACAGGGGGTGTATATGTATCAGGTAAATGGGGAAACTCTACAGCAGTTCCCCATATGTTAGATACAGTAAAACCTCCCTGTAAAAGACACCTAATTGCAGGGCCAAAGTGTCCTTTAGGGAGAGGTGTCCTCTTACCAGAGAGTTGCTAAATTGTAAAAATGGTAATTTTGCAAATGAAAACTGTCCTTTGTAGAGAGGTGTCTGTTAGTGAGGTGTTTGCTAAAGGGAGGTTCTACTGTACTATTTTAGATTGAAAATGTTGCTTTTTTTTTCATTTCGTAGCCATATTCATGTAACAATACATGTGTGTGCCATGTAATGATGAACAATAATAGAGAATTTGAAAATCGAGAGGCCTTCATTGTTGTTCTGGGCACTGGAAAAAGCCCCATAGAAATAGTAGACCATCTTAAGTTGCCCAAAACCATTGTTTTGTAGAAGTAGCTACAAGAAAATAAGACCTTTTTTTTTTTTATTATCCCTAGTACATGATAATCATGGTGGGTAGAAGTAGGCGACTGCTTTTACTGTAAGTGCACCCCATGTCTACACATCTGAAAATCAGTTCGACTTTTGCACTTACAAATGTGCCAGAGCCCCTTTTGGTTACTTGCACTTGTTGGTGGGGTTGGACTTTTGAAAGAATCAGGGGACATTGGAGCATTTTTTGTTTAAATCAGAAAAAAGTGCCCAATGCGGGAATCAAACCTGGAACGTAGAGGTCGAAAACCAACGGTTTAGACCATCCTTCCACCGACCCCCCTGTGTGCCATGTAATGATGAACAATAATAGAGAATTTGAAAATCAAGAGGCCATCATTGTTGTTCTGGACGCCAGAAGAAGCCCCATTGAAATAGTAGACTAGCTTAAGTTACCCAAAACCATTATTTTGTAGAAGTAGCTACAAAAAATAAGACCATATCCAAATAAATATATAGTGTGTGACATTTCAGTAACAGGGTTGTTATCATCATCATACAAAAAGAATAAAATTCCTGTGTATAGGGATAATTAAGAAAAAATTGTAGCTTATCATTAGTGATATATTTTCAATCATACCTGAATTCACAGCCAAGTTGAATGTAAACAGAACTTACTGTGGGAAGTCTCCCTCCACCAGAGCAAGGTATGTCTTGCGCACGGCCCTCTTTTCAATTTGTTGCTGAATGTGCTGTGCTTGCCGCATGTCCTTGGACAAAATCAACAGACCAGACGTCAGCTTGTCCAGCCGGTGGATAACTACATTCACACAAGTTAGACAGTAAGTACATCTCCTGGAGTACACCTATCAATGCCTTTTAAAAAAACAGGAACTAAAGGATCCTACCTAAGCACAGCTGGTACAGTGGAGTGGATTCAGGAGGAGTTCTGAACCTCAGAAAGCATCAAACAATACTAACAAGATTTAGAACAGGCTAGCTGCGTCTGTACTCATGTTAGAGTCAGCAGCAAAGGCTTCGATGTTAGGAATGGCCTCAAATTACAGGAAGAGTCAGACTTTCACCAAGGTGTGCCTGGATCATGGTGCCATGATCAATGAAAGCTGCACCCCTACACCCCATTCCATTGGAATTGTTGTACTTTTTACACAGGGGATAAGAAACAACAACAACAGAACAGACTATCTCAAGCAATTGAAAATATAAAATAACAACAAAATCTATTCCACTTGCCCAAAATGTAGCTTGGCACCTGCAGCACCAGAACACATTTTGGCTTGTATTAGATGCACTAAACAGGACCTTTGGGAGAGACCGCTGCTTATCATCAAACAGCTCGAGGAGAATGGACTCATGGAATATGTGTAATCTTTACACAAGGGGATAAGAAACAACAACAATGGCCTTTAAATCCTAGCTCTGCCACAAATCTGGAATATAGCTCCTAAGGATTATATATACCCTTTTCAGAAAGTGTTCAGAAAAATCTAGACAAAACTTTCCAATTTACAACTTTACAATTTGGATTAGAGATTAAGCCTACAAGATAATAAAACCAAATCTAAATAAATAAATAGTGTGTGACATTTCGGTGGTGGTGGTGTCTTGTCCATGGAGCAGATCAGATCGGTCCGTGCACCCTGATAATAATACCGGCCAACTGAGGTGGTGTCTTGTACATGGAGCAGATCAGATCGGTCCATGCACCCTGATCATAATACCGGCCAACTGAGGTGGTGGTGGTGTCTTGTCCATGGAGCAGATCAGATCGGTCCGTGCACCCTGATCATAATACCGGCCAACTGAGGTGGTGGTGGTGTCTTGTCCATGGAGCAGATCAGATCGGTCCGTGCACCCTGATCATAATACTGGCCAACTGAGGTGGTGGTGGTGTCTTGTCCATGGAGCAGATCAGATCGGTTCGTGCACCCTGATCATAATACTGGCCAACTGAGGTGGTGGTGGTGTCTTGTCCATGGAGCAGATCAGATCGGTCCGTGCACCCTGATCACAATACCGGCCAACTGAGGTGGTGGTGGTGCCTTGTCCATGGAGCAGATCAGATCGGTCCATGCACCCTGATCATAATACCGGCCAACTGAGGTGGTGGTGGTGCCTTGTCCATGGAGCAGATCAGATCGGTCCGTGCACCCTGATCATAATACCGGCCAACTGAGGTGGTGGTGGTGGTGTCTTGTCCATGGAGCAGATCAGATCGGTTCGTGCACCCTGATCATAATACTGGCCAACTGAGGTGGTGGTGGTGTCTTGTCCATGGAGCAGATCAGATCGGTTCGTGCACCCTGATCATAATACCGGCCAACTGAGGTGGTGGTGGTGCCTTGTCCATGGAGCAGATCAGATCGGTCCGTGCACCCTGATCATAATACGTGGTGGTGGTGCCTTGTCCATGGAGCAGATCAGATCGGTTCGTGCACCCTGATCATAATACCGGCCAACTGAGGTGGTGGTGGTGTCTTGTCCATGGAGCAGATCAGATCGGTTCGTGCACCCTGATCATAATACCGGCCAACTGAGGTGGTGGTGGTGCCTTGTCCATGGAGCAGATCAGATCGGTTCGTGCACCCTGATCATAATACCGGCCAACTGAGGTGGTGGTGGTGTCTTGTCCATGGAGCAGATCAGATCGGTTCGTGCACCCTGATCATAATACCGGCCAACTGAGGTGGTGGTGGTGTCTTGTCCATGGAGCAGATCAGATCGGTTCGTGCACCCTGATCATAATACCGGCCAACTGAGGTGGTGGTGGTGCCTTGTCCATGGAGCAGATCAGATCGGTCCGTGCACCCTGATCATAATACCGGCCAACTGAGGTGGTGGTGGTGTCTTGTCCATGGAGCAGATCAGATCGGTTCGTGCACCCTGATCATAATACCGGCCAACTGAGGTGGTGGTGGTGTCTTGTCCATGGAGCAGATCAGATCGGTTCGTGCACCCTGATCATAATACCGGCCAACTGAGGTGGTGGTGGTGCCTTGTCCATGGAGCAGATCAGATCGGTCCGTGCACCCTGATCATAATACCGGCCAACTGAGGTGGTGGTGGTGTCTTGTCCATGGAGCAGATCAGATCGGTCCGTGCACCCTGATCATAATACCGGCCAATTGAGGTGGTGGTGGTGCCTTGTCCATGGAGCAGATCAGATCGGTCCGTGCACCCTGATCATAATACCGGCCCCAACTGAGGTGGTGGTGGTGTCTTGTCCATGGAGCAGATCAGATCGGTCCGTGCACCCTGATCATAATACCGGCCAACTGAGGTGGTGGTGGTGGTGTCTTGTCCATGGAGCAGATCAGATCGGTTCGTGCACCCTGATCATAATACTGGCCAACTGAGGTGGTGGTGGTGTCTTGTCCATGGAGCAGATCAGATCGGTTCGTGCACCCTGATCATAATACCGGCCAACTGAGGTGGTGGTGGTGCCTTGTCCATGGAGCAGATCAGATCGGTCCGTGCACCCTGATCATAATACGTGGTGGTGGTGCCTTGTCCATGGAGCAGATCAGATCGGTTCGTGCACCCTGATCATAATACCGGCCAACTGAGGTGGTGGTGGTGCCTTGTTCATGGAGCAGATCAGATCGGTTCGTGCACCCTGATCATAATACCGGCCAACTGAGGTGGTGGTGGTGTCTTGTCCATGGAGCAGATCAGATCGGTTCGTGCACCCTGATCATAATACCGGCCAACTGAGGTGGTGGTGGTGTCTTGTCCATGGAGCAGATCAGATCGGTTCGTGCACCCTGATCATAATACCGGCCAACTGAGGTGGTGGTGGTGCCTTGTCCATGGAGCAGATCAGATCGGTCCGTGCACCCTGATCATAATACTGGCCAACTGAGGTGGTGGTGGTGTCTTGTCCATGGAGCAGATCAGATCGGTTCGTGCACCCTGATCATAATACCGGCCAACTGAGGTGGTGGTGGTGTCTTGTCCATGGAGCAGATCAGATCGGTTCGTGCACCCTGATCATAATACCGGCCAACTGAGGTGGTGGTGGTGCCTTGTCCATGGAGCAGATCAGATCGGTCCGTGCACCCTGATCATAATACCGGCCAACTGAGGTGGTGGTGGTGTCTTGTCCATGGAGCAGATCAGATCGGTTCGTGCACCCTGATCATAATACCGGCCAACTGAGGTGGTGGTGGTGTCTTGTCCATGGAGCAGATCAGATCGGTTCGTGCACCCTGATCATAATACCGGCCAACTGAGGTGGTGGTGGTGCCTTGTCCATGGAGCAGATCAGATCGGTCCGTGCACCCTGATCATAATACCGGCCAACTGAGGTGGTGGTGGTGTCTTGTCCATGGAGCAGATCAGATCGGTTCGTGCACCCTGATCATAATACCGGCCAACTGAGGTGGTGGTGGTGCCTTGTCCATGGAGCAGATCAGATCGGTCCGTGCACCCTGATCATAATACCGGCCCCAACTGAGGTGGTGGTGGTGTCTTGTCCATGGAGCAGATCAGATCGGTCCGTGCACCCTGATCACAATACCGGCCAACTTAGGTGGTGGTGGTGTCTTGTCCATGGAGCAGATCAGATCGGTCCGTGCACCCTGATCATAATACCGGCCAACTGAGATGGTGGTGGTGTCTTGTCCATGGAGCAGATCAGATCGGTCCGTGCACCCTGATCATAATACCGGCCAACTGAGGTGGTAGTGGTGTCTTGTCCATGGAGCAGATCAGATCGGTCCGTGCACCCTGATCATAATACCGGCCAACTGAGGTGGTAGTGGTGTCTTGTCCATGGAGCAGATCAGATCGGTCCGTGCACCCTGATCACAATACCGGCCAACTGAGGTGGTGGTGGTGTCTTGTCCATGGAGCAGATCAGATCGGTCCATGCACCCTGATCATAATACCGGCCAACTGATGTGCCTTGTCCATATGGAGGTCCTCTTCTGGATTGATGTCTGCCATATAGATGGCTGCAAGGATGGCCGTGCAACTGCATATATGGTCCGGAGTGAGTTGGGTGTTGTGACAGTTTGTGACAGAAGTCCAACCCCTCCTCTATGTGGTGGGAGGGAGAAGCAGCAAAAGTAAGGGACTGTCTTGTACGGCGGATACTTTGTGAGCCCCAAGCTGCTATGGTAATCATGAAGGCCTACAGGGAACTCTGAAATGTGGCTGACTAACAGGGCAATGGCACCCCACTTTCCATGGAGCAACAAAATCAGTGAAATTTCGGTAAGAGCATTGTTACCATTATCAGAAATGAGACCTAATGAGAAAAAAATATCTCAGCATGGTCTTAAATATTTGCTGTTATCTGCTATCTTGTTTACACACTTGATAATAGTAACTGTTTAAAAGCATGCTGTGATATTTTTTCTCATTTAGTACTTTTGTCTGATGATGGTAACAACGTTTTTACCAAAACGTCATACACTATTTATTTGGATTTGGTCTTTTTATCTTTTTGTTATTCTCTAACAGAGTGTGGTGAAAAAATCCAAGTAAATTCACCTATAGCTAATATTTCATGGACATCACTAACAAGGCCAAACTCTATCCCAAGCCCGGATGAAAAAGAAGGGGGAGCAGTGACAAGCTTGCTAAAAAACCTGGGCTCAGCTGGCCCGGCTGATAGCACACTGTAGGTCTCCAGGGATACAGGATGTACTCCATGTTAGGAGCGGCTGCACATGGCATCTGTTCCTCATGTCAGAGGCGGCCATTTCATATTGGAGCTAAGTCGACCTGCCACTGAGTCTTGATGACTAAAGCAGACACATTCTACTTCACCCAGTCATTAAGGATGTCAAGCTCTATAGATACCCTAATATGATTGTTGAGTGGAGATAAGAAAGAAGAAATCTTAATCTAAATAAATATCGTAAATTTTGATGCTGCCTGGCCGGCATTCATATTTCTTGAAAATAAAGATACTTCGGACAGTAAATCTTTTTATTATCTCGACGTTTTGACAAAAATATTTTGTCCTCGTCAAGAGCAAACAAAAATAAACATTTAGCAAGGCGTTAAAAATTTTTCTAAAGTTCCAAGGGCGTTCTTACGCGATATTTAAAATTTTTGTACAACATCTAAAGCATGAGTCAAAAATAAATATTTAACTCACAAAAGACTATGATCTTTGAAATAAATGATAATATACATATATATAATGAGAAATTATAAACAAAAATAAATATAAAAATAAATATGTTATGTTTCAGTGACAGTACATTACTGAAACTTTATTTACAAATTACTTATTAAGTCTAGTTACGGGATTGTTTTTATCTATAAGTTAAATTGTACCTTATATGCAAATTCTTTCTATTTTTCTAACCCAAAAGTTGGCCAGCCAGCTCAGGTAGACCATGTTCTATTATTGATAACTTGATGGTGATTCTTGTATAGACTTGTTTAAACCACAGCACTGCCCTTTTAATGGCCAGAAGGAGTCAAGGAAGCTACTAGGTTACTAGATGATCTGCAAGTGTAGGTCACTAACAGATATAATTGGAGAATATTTGTCCATATAGTCACCAAAAGTCAACTTCTTCTTTCTTATCTAAACTCAATCATATTAGAGTATCAAGCTTGAAAAGCTCGAAACTTTTGATGGTGTCTGCTGGGGATGAGTAGAGCTCATCAATGGATGAGTCAATACAGTCAATAATGTGTTCTGGATGAAGTAGAATGCGTCTGCCTTTGTCATTAAGATTGGGAGCACTACTCAGTGGCAGGCCGACTTAGCTCCAAAAGAAATGGCCACCTCTGACATGAGGAACCGATGCCTTGTGCAGCCATTCCTAACATGGAGTACAAACTCATCCTGTATCCCTGGAGCCCTTACAAGGTACTATCAGCCGGGCCAGCTGAGCCCAGGTTTTTTAGTGAGCTTGTTACTGCTTCCCTCCTCCTTTTTCATCCGGGCTTGGGACTGGCAAAGGTGGTTTTGATGGACATCAACAACATCATTTTTAGGTGTCAAGTCCCTTCTGTCTAGATGGGAGGTGAATTCTAGTCAAATTGGTTTTACAAATGCACCAACAGCCCAGATGAGGAAAGTGATACTTACAATGCAGATTGTTGAGTCCGTGATTGCGAGAGAGCATATGGTCCAGGCTGTTGACAGTGTGCCGGCCACATCCATGGACCTGGGACATCCACCTGGTGAGATTCAATACATTTGTTATGGGAAAGCATTAATCCTTCTTCGTCTTTCTTATCTCCACTCAATCATATTAAGGTATCAAGCTTGTAAAGCTTGTTGATGGTGTCTGTCGAGGATGAGTAGAGCTCATCAATGGATGAATCAATACAGTCAATAATGTGTTTTGGGGTTGCAGGTTGACACTTAGTACATAGTGGGAAAACCTTGCAACCATTCTGGAAAGTCAATGTCAGTAGATGACCAGACTTAAGTCTGGGAATCAAAGACTGTTGTTCTAGCATTAATCCTGGAGTAATACAAGGTTTGGTCAATAATTAATGCACAATCGGTAATAGCTTTTTTTATTAACAAACCGGGAAAATGCTTCTATCGACACTACCTGAAAATACAGTTTGTACCAGTTAGCAAACACGGCCTTTATCCACCCTACCTGAAAATACTGATTTGAAGCATATTATTTTACATGTGAATTATTTAATCTGTTCAAAAAAAGGTAATACAGTAAAACCCCTCTATAGTGAACCCCATTGGGACGGGACTTTTGGTTCACTATAGCCACGGTTCACTATAGCCACGGTTTGGGTATTTAAATTTTTTTTGAGGATATAATTAAAGGGCATGCGCAAAAAAAAAAAGGCTACCTCTTAATATTGGCTGCTTTTTTCCCCCTAAATTAACCTATTTCTATATATTAAAGCTGTATATTAAAATAAAAACAAAATCATGTGAAAATATTGCCTTTTTGATCAGTTCCTCTGATAATTTAATTAGTATAAATGCAACCTGCCCCCCATATGTCAAAAAAATCCAAGAAAAGTATACCTTATATATAAAAATTAAATAAAAACTTTATTAATAATATTTTAAAAGGTATAACAATATATTTTATATAAATAAATATTATATTACAATATAGGATACAAAGGCTTTTACTTGAAGAAGTCTGTTATTTTTTCTGCTTTAACATATTCCTCAAAAAATTGGTTTCATATCTAGCAAAGAAATCTTCATTTTTTAAAATGAAGCCTAGCTTGTACTAACCACGTATACAAGGCTTCTAAAAGTGGATAATGATACTGACGATAGCGGCAATAGTTGGGATTGATTCCTCTTTGTAGCATTTTTTTTTTTATAGTCTTCTTTTTTGCCCCATATCGTAGAAATGCTACTTTTGCTCATTTTCATTTTCTTCCGAAGTTCCGCTTGCGATGTACCACTCTCAATAGCTTTTATGATGGTTAATTTCTTTTCAAGTGATATCTTGGTACGAGCGACTTTTTCTTTGGCACTTCCATTATCTTTTAAAACTGGTTTTAATAATTTAAATCATGTTTTAAGGAATTTTCCTAATGTAGAGTTAAGAAATTTAGTTTTCAATAAGACATGAAAAATTTATAAAAGGGCGCAGTATAAAAATAGAAAGTAAATAAAAACACCCAATGTCGCTAAATTCTTTGTTTTGAATTGCGATCTGTGAGCTAGAGCTCACACAAAATTTTAATTAGTTTTGAAAATTATAATTTTGGAATTAAAATTAGAAGTTCGTTATAAGCATGGTATTTTTGATAGAATTTAATATTTTGGGACCAAAATTGGGTTCGTTATAGCGATAGTTCGCTAGTTTGAAAAGTGAAAAGTTCGTTATAACGATGGTAATTTTAATGGAATGGAATTGGGATTTTCGATGGGTTCGTTATAAGGGAAGGTTCGTTATATCCATGGTTCGTCTTAGCGGGGTTTTACTGTAGATATTTTTTATAGATAAAACAAAGTGATATATAGCAAAAAATCATTCAATATTTCTCTTTAAAGAGAAAAATAATTGCTAAAATTAAATCAAGGAAGGTTGGAAACAATTTATGAAAGTCAATCACCATTATTTCCCACTGCTGAGTATCAGAATTAGAGCTTAAAGACAAAACCTTCACATATTATTATCCCTAGTACACGTGGTACAGGCAATGATAATCATGGTGGGTAGAAGTTGGTGACACATGTCTACACATGTGAAAAGTAGTTTGACTTTGCACTTTCAAATATACCAGAGCCCCGATTGATTACATGCACTCGCTAGTGCGAACCCGGGTCGTAGTGGTTGAAAACCAACAGTTTAGACCAGGGGTGCCCAAGTTGTGGCCCCTTTTCATAAATTCAAAATTATAATTTTTGTTTCGCAGTTTTCAATTACTTTCATTATTTTATTGAAAATATCTAATACGAATGTCATATATTATATAATATATATAATATAGTAAATGTAAGTATTTAAATTTTACATTTTGTATATAAATCCCTTTAATTAAATCGTACATATATTTATATATGTATATATATATATATGGATGCGGCCTTCTCAAAAATGGTAAAATGAAAATTGGCCTTCTAATATAAAAAGGTTCGCCACCCCTGGTTTAGACCATCCTTTCACAGACTTCCTAAAACTGTACATCAATAAGAAAGAGTGAGTGAAGACAATTACTGGAATGGACGGAGGCTTGTCCACCACAACCAGAGAGTCCGTCTGATGAACAAATCGGATTGGATGGGCCAGAATGTGGTTCTCATGCCTGCAACAAAATGCCATGTTACTGCAAAGGATGTTAACAATGAACAAAAGATCCACATTTCAATTTTCTTCCTTAATGGAGGATCCACCACTGATGAGCCAGGCTTTCCCTTTATTTATATAATTGTAGTAAAGGCAGTAAAAATAGGTATTTTAAGAAGGAACATAAGCTGTAGAAATAGTGACAATTGACAGTTAAAAATGGTTTATTGACATCTAGTCAATGGTCAAGAGAGAGTTTACAGAGTTTAAAATAGTAGAGAAAAATATATACACCAGACGAGGTCTTCTCTGAAGTTATGTCTGGATCCTATCAGGAGCTTAGAATCGTCTTGAGTTCAGACTTGCGAGTTATGGAATCCGTGTCCCCAGCAATGACTGTGTTGAGGAACTTGACAATCTTGTGTTTAGGTAAGGTATCCGCGAGGAAACTCTCCCTAAGATGGGGGTACAGGACAGTCCACGCGACATCATTAATGGTCGTCCCTCGGTTATATAGGGGCCTAAGGATAGTTTCATCATTCAGTTGTTCGATTATGTCCATTAACTGATTCTCACGTTCCATTTCCTGCAACTCCTGGGGTGTCTGGGCAGGTATTAAAGGCGGAGGGACTACTACGGCTGGAGCTGACTCCTCCTTTGGTTCAGCAGGTTGAGGCGCAGTGGAGCGACATGAAATAGTGTACATTTCCAATAATGCAACATGATTAAATAATAACATTAGAGTGACAATTAAAACCAATTTATTGACAACTCAGTCAATATTTACAAAATGAGGAAGAGATCACAAAAATAATTCGAGAAAATAAAAAGATAGCGAGGGGGGGTCGGTGGAAGGCTGGTTAAACCGTTTGGTTTTCGACCACTACGACCCGGGTTCGATTCCCGCATTGGACACTTTTTTCTGTTAAAAAAAAAAAAATGCTCCAATGGCCCGCGATTCTTGCAAAAGTCCAACCCCACCAGCGAGTGCAAGTAACCAAACGGGGCTCTGGCACATTTGTAAGTGCAAAGTCGAACTGCTTTTCACATGTGCAGACATGTGGTGCGCTTACAATAAAAGCAGTCGCTAACTACCCACCATGATTATCATGGCCTGTACCACGTGTACTAGGGAGATAAGAAAGAAGAAGAAAAGATAGCGAAAAGTGTGTTCGAACCAGGGACATCAGGTTCTAAAGTCTAAAGCTTTCGCAGCTAGGCTATTTTGCCTTATTATATAATAATTTAAAGAAGAATTAATATTTACAAATTTAAATTTTCAGCCGGGGAGTCTTCCCCACCGTACAAGTGTCCTCTTCCAGACGATGTCCTGAATTCCACCACCCAGCCCCACCTGCATGAAGTACCTATAAATTCGGCACTTCGCTGACGCAAGGATGGCAGTCGTCCTCCTGTCCAGTCCCGAAGATCCATGCCTGGAGATCAGGTGGTCTCCCGATGATGTTGAAGGCCTCCTGGACGAGGGGCCTGATACTCATGCAACTCCAGTATCGGTGGCCCAAGGAGCCATCGGGGAACCCGCAGGAAGGGCAGGATGAACCGGCAGATGCAGGATGTTCCAGGTGAGGCAGGGCATGAAGTGCCAATCGCTGGGCGATGTCGCCGTTATGCCCCGAGAAAGCGCCGCTTCGGATCGAGGACCAGTTCACCTTGGCAGGCACGTCTACGATGGGCTCCCACCTTGCCAGGAGCCAGGTGATCTGCAGAACCGTAAGGCGCGGGTGTTCCAAGGCGCAGCAGGCCGAGCGGGTGGTGATCTTGGTGAACGGCGTGGCTGTCCCGCACAGGATGACAGCCTCAGCTAGGCTGTGCACCCGGAAGCTCGCCTGCAGATTCTCTGCCACCACCTTCCAGCAGAAGGCGGCGAGGGCCGCGGCGTCAGCGATGGCGGAGCACGTAGGGCGGACGATAGAGATGTCACCTACGTCCCGGACTCTGGCGCCGTCCCAGCGCGCGGGGGCCAGAAGGTTCAGTGGGCGGAGGAACCGGCAGCCGTCGATAATGGGTAGATCCTTGAGTTGGTTGGTTGGGATCACCTGGTGGTTAAGGCTTAGGGTGTTCGCCACACTCTCCCATAAACATTAGAGTGTGTCGCTGTCAGGTCCCAGGTGTACTCTCTGATTGGTTGATGGTATGATTGGCCAGTGCCTTTCTGGAATATGAGAGAAGAGAAATCATGTGATAATTTTTTATTTTTTTTTGCTTATCCCTAGTACATGTGATACAGGCCATGATAATCATGGTGGTTAGAAGACGAATGCTTTTACTGTAAGTGCACCACATGTCTACACATGTGAAAAGCAGGTCAACTTTGCACTTACAGATGTGCCAGAGTCCCATTTGGTTACTTGCACTCGCTGGTGGGGTGGGACTTTTGCAAGAATTGAGGGCCATTGTAGCATTTTTTATCATAAAAAAAGTGTCCAATGCAGGAATTGAACCCGGGTCGTAGCGGTCGAAAACCAATGGTTTAGACCATCCTTCTTACCGACCCCCCATGATAAAAAGTACTAAGGAATACTGACCTGTGTATTTTCTTTAGTATGATGTCTTCCTCTCTGATCTTGTAGTCCAAAGGAATAGATTCTCCGTTGACTGACAGACTGCCAGTAGAGATGTGATTTTTCTGCCAAACAAACAATTTGTTACCTTGGAAGAGGATATTTCTATCTCACAATTCCACCCTCTAGGGAAAATTTGCCTCTGCATGACTGGCGAGTATTGGGGGAAAAAATTGTTCTCTTGATAAGGCTTGGATGTACCTTTGCAACTGTTATAAGAAATGTTCCTTTTTATACGAGCCAAATGATGAGAAGAATAAAGAAAAAGGTTTTTTAGAGACAATTGACAATTTAAAATAGTTTATTGACATCTAGTCAACAGCAAAAAGAGAGTTTACAATTAGAGTTAAAAATAAAGAGAGCATTTACACTAGACGAAGCCTTCACCAAAGGTACGCCTAGATCCTAACAGGAGCTTAAAGCCGCCTTGAGTTCGGACAGGCCCTTGCCAATGACTGAGTTCTTGTGCCCAACATGCTCAATGACAGTGTTGAAGAATTTGGAGAGAATTATCTTGTTTTCAGGCAAGAATCGCTCGAGGAGATAATTCCTATAATCATGGTATAGAACGGCGAACGTGATATCTCTCCTGATAATATTTTCCTCATATGGGTTTTTTGAGGTATCTGAAAGTTTTCCAAAGGGTTTTATGAATTTTTAAAAGTAAGTTATAATGGGGGGCAAGTTGGGAGTGTTGATAGATCCTAACCATTCTGATGCCTTCCATTTCCATTGGAACATCTTGGTGCCCAGATGGCATTTATGATTGCCCAATGATACAAAGTCATACCTCAACATTTTTGTTAAAAGTTAATGTGATAATCAATAAACATATCCCCCCCCAATTCTCCCATATCGCCTGTTAAATTATGGGCTAACTAAAACATTTTAAGAGAGTATGGAAGGCTGGTTAAACCGTTTGGTTTATGACCACTACGACCCGGGTTCGATCCCCGCATTGGACACTTTTTTCTGTTAAAAAAAAAAATGCTCCAATGGCCCCCGATTCTTGCAAAAGTTCAACCCCACCAGCGAGTGCAAGTAACCAAACGGGGCTCTGGCACATTTGTAAGTGCAAAGTCGAACTGCTTTCACATGTGTAGACATGTGGTGCGCTTACAGTAAAAAAAAGCAGTCGCTAACTACCCACCATGATTATCATGGCCTGTACCATGTGTACTAGGGATAAGCAAAAAAAAAAAAAGAGAGTATTATGGGGTTTCTTTAAATTCATCAAAAATATTTCAAGGCAAAAGATATAATCAGTAGTGACTTACTATGTCTTCCTCATTATAGAAGATAAACTCCTCAGAGAAAACTTTGACCAGGGGCTGTCCTATCCACCGAGCCTTGGCGTAGCAGCCGTGGACGTAGTAGTAGGGCACCACTTTCTGCATACCTTCAGGCAGAGTTACAATCTCAGACATACCACACACATTGTCTAGATATTTGGGGGAATTATTACTTCTGATCATTTGTGTAGTATTAGTATGATGTTTTAGTGCTCCATCTGTTTGAAGAAATTAAAACTACATTTTTTCTATTTCAAATTTGATGGATGCAAAGATATTCTTTATATAGTATATACTAGCCGAATGGCCCGGGCAACGCCCGGGTTTTACCCAATTAAATGCTTTTATTCAAATACTATTCGTTACAATTATAAATTGGCGCCGTGGATGTCATTCTTGTATAATATATAAATGAGTTTTAAAAATTGTAAAAAAAAAAAATGCATCGGCCAGGAATCGAACCCGGGGCGCCCGCGTGGCAGGCGAGCATTCTACCACTGACCCAAAAGCAAACGGTGACAGAATTAAGAACGCATGACGCTGCTAACTGTATATATTAATATCTTTTTTTTTTTTGCTTATTCCTAGTACATATGATACATGCCATGATAATCATGGTGGGTAGAGGTAGGCGACTGCTTTTACTGTAAGTGCACCACATGTCTAAACGTGTGAAAAGCAGTTCAACTTTGTACTTACAAATATGCCAGAGCCCCGTTTGGTTACTTGCACTCACTGGTGGGGTTGGACTTTTGCAAGAGTTGGGGGCCATTGGAGCATTTTTTTTTTAAACAGAAAAAAGTGACCAATGCGGGAATCGAACCGGGGTCGTAGTGGTCGAAAACCAACAGTTTAGACCATCCTTCCACCGATCCCCTAGTATATATATCTATATTATATATATATAATATATATATCTAACTACTATAGTATTTAGAAACACAAGGTAATAAGCCCAAATCAAAATGAATAAATAGTGTGTTTATTTGGATTTGTTCTTATTACCTTGTATTTCTAATCTATAATCCAAATTTTACCTTATCATTTTTGATAGACTTCAATGGACTTATATACTATTTGTTTGGATTTGTTCTTATTACCTTGTATTTCTAATCTATAATCCAAATTTTACCTTATCATTTTTGATAGACTTCAATGGACTTATATACTATTTGTTTAGATTAGGTCTTATTACCTTGTGTTTCTAATCTATAATTCAAATTTTACCTTATCATTTTTGATAGACTTCAATGGACTTATATACTATTTGTTTAGATTAGGTCTTATTACCTTGTGTTTCTAATCTATAATTCAAATTTTACCTTATCATTTTTGATAGACTTCAATGGACTTATATACTATTTGTTTGGATTAGGTCTTATTACCTTGCGTTTCTAATCTATAATTCAAATTTTACCTTATCATTTTTGATAGACTTCAATGGACTTATATACTATTTGTTTGGATTAGGTCTTATTACCTTGTGTTTCTAATCTATAATTCAAATTTTACCTTATCATTTTTGATAGACTTCAATGGACTTATATACTATTTGTTTAGATTAGGTCTTATTACCTTGTGTTTCTAATCTATAATTCAAATTTTACCTTATCATTTTTGATAGACTTCAATGGACTTATATACTATTTGTTTGGATTAGGTCTTATTACCTTGCGTTTCTAATCTATAATTCAAATTTTACCTTATCATTTTTGATAGACTTCAATGGACTTATATACTATTTGTTTGGATTAGGTCTTATTACCTTGTGTTTCTAATCTATAATTCAAATTTTACCTTATCATTTTTGATAGACTTCAATGGACTTATATACTATTTGTTTGGATTAGGTCTTATTACCTTGCGTTTCTAATCTCTAATCCAAATTGTACCCATATCTAGAGTAGTTGTAATTGAGAAAAATGATCATTTTGATTATTGTCTTTTGTATGGAAATGCCCTTTAGTGGAAGTATCTGGAGGTTCTACTGTACAGATGCTCATCTACCCCAGCATTATTGTAGATGGACAAACCCACACAATCCCCAATAGGATTTTGTCCAGAAGGTGTTCCTGCTGTCAACTTACCATTTTCATAATATATTTTCACATCATGGAGGTTGACTTGGCTTAGCTGCTTCCTCTTTAATTGTCTTTTTTCCTGCAACCACAAATTCCTGCTACAAGAAACCAATACAACTATATGTGCACACTTAACGTACATATGTATTTTAATTAAAAAGGCATATATTGGATCAAAATAGGTTAGAGTTCAGCCAACTGAAATATTGGTAAAATAAATGATATTAACAAATGATATATGTCTTTTTAATTAAAGATTTATTTATGGATTGCTCTATTTTCAAAAATATATATGTATGAAAAAAGAATATAAAAAAAAATTAATTAAAAAGGTCAGGTGTTGATAATAAAAAAAGGCATATCCTGACCAGGAGCACATGTACTTTCCAGAAGGCAGAGCGCCATCTAGTGGAACAGAAATGAACTAGGCAGTGATTTAGCCTGTTCCCTGATATTGATCCTTGATTTATCAAGAAATTGGGTTGGCCAAATATCAGGGAACAGGCTAAATCAGTGTTTAGTTGATTTCTGTTCCACCAGATGGTGCTCTGCCCTCTGAAAAAGCACATGTGCTCCTGGTCAGTATATGCCTTTTTTATTTTTTTAATATATATATGTATATATTTTTAAATAAAAAGGCATATATTGGTAAAATAAATGATATTTTGATCCAATATATGCCTTTTTATTTAAAGATTTATGGATTGCTCTATTTTCAATATGTATAAATATTAAGAACAATATAGACACATCCTGACTGCTCACATGAGGTTTTTAGATAGCACAGCGCCATCTAGTGGAAAATAAAGCAACTAAACGTTGATTTAACTTGTTTCCTGATATTTGGCTAATCCATTTTCTTGATAAATCAAGAAAAGCCAACCACAAACGCATTTCGGGCTGTTGGCCCTCGTCGGCTTGGCCAATTCTGCTCTCTCAGTCATCTGTTGATGGTCATTTTGTACACTTGTGTGCTGGTCACACATTGAATGGTAGATAACGTGGATTCCGGTGGTGCGGCAGCTATTCTGAAAATCTCTCTGTCCTTCCGACTACTACCGTCCTGACGTTGTTCCATAATTAACCCACTCTTGCCAACATCATCTAATAGCTGCATCACTTCGACACAGATTAGTCAACGTGATTAGTCCATTTGACCAACCAGCCTCTTTCAATCCAATGGCACAACCTCTTTCAAACTTGGACATATGTTCTTAATGAGTAGGAATCTTTCCGTGAGGCATTGATACAGTAGAAAAATAGGCTTACTGCAAAAAAATAAACAGAAATTTTGAAAATCAGCTCGTGCCGCCCCAAATATTTAGCCTAGAATACTCATGTTGGATGCACAGTTCAGATGGGCTGGAGCTCTTGCTTTACAAAAATCTGCCACCAAGTTTAAATCATTTGCATGTTTGGTGGAAAGGTCTTTGTATAGGTATTCTAATATTAAAAATTAAAAAAAAGGCATATCCTGACCAGGAGCACATGTGCTTTTCAGAAGGCAGAGCGCCATCTAATGGAACAGAAATCAACTAAACATTGATTTAACTTGTTCCCTGATATTTGGCCAACCCAATTTCTTGATAAATCAAGAAAATCCATCCACGAATCAGACAACTCTCTCTCTCCATACACTGGTTCTTTCTGAGCCTTGAGATGAGGGGAGAGTCCCCTTACTAGCTGGAAGAGGACTCTTTGTCGTTGGGGGAGTTTCCTGAACTTTACATAACTGTATATAGTTTACTCTTTTATTTTATCTTTTTACTATACAGTTAAACCTGTCTATAGCGCCCCCTCTTGGGAATCACCAAAATAAGGTGCTATAGACAGGTCACTTTTAATGTAAATCGCATCATACTACGTACAGTTAAACCTGTCAATAGCGCCCCCCCTTGGGACTCATCAAAATAGGGTGCTATAGAGAGGGGGTGCTATAGACAGGTCATTTTTAATGTAAATCGCATCGACTACGTATTTAAAATCGGGCGGTATATAGAGGAAGGCGCTATAGACAGGTTTAACTGTATTACCTCTCTTTTTAGATATCTATGGTACCATTGGCTTGTGTTGTATGATGTCAGTAAAATAGTTTTGAATTTCAAATCTCTCTCTTGGGGGTCGGTGGAAGGCTGGTTAAACTGTTTGGTTTTCGACCACTATGACCCAGGTTCGATTTTCGCATTGGACACTTTTTTTCTGTTTAAAAACAAAAAAAATGCTCCAATAGCCCCCGATTCTTGCAAAAGTCCAACCCCACCAGCGAGTGCAAGTAACCAAACGGGGCTCTGGCACATTTATAAGTGCAAAGTCGAACTGCTTTTCACATGTGTAGACATGTAGTGCGCTTACAGTAAAAAGCAGTCGCTAACTACCCACCATGATTATCATGGCTTGTACCACGTATACTAGGGATAAGCAAAAAAAAAATCTCTCTCTCTCCTTCTTGCCGTGTTGATTATTTGGTTATAGAGTGTATATAATGAAGAGATGAGTAAAAACTTATTCTGCCTCTAGTGTCTCCAAACCTTTTCCAAAACAACTGGATCAATGAAACAGCCCTTCAACATTGCCTCATTTGTTTCTTCTTTTTCTATTATTAAAGCACTCTCCACATCTGAGTATTGATTCAAGTCTGGTGTGACTGAAAATTAGTACTAGATTATTGCAATGATAAGGCACAATTTGGTTTATTAAAATATACAAGTATCAGAGTCATCAACAATTCTGTCACCGTTTGCTTTTGGTTCAGTGGTAGAATGCTCGCCTGCCACGCGGGCGCCCCGGGTTCGATTCCCGGCCGATGCTCTTTTTTTTTTTTTACAATTTTTAAAACTCATTTATATTATTAAAATATATGTGCTTTTCCTGTCTATGTACAGATTTATGGTCTAGGTACACAAGTATACAAGTATGTATACAAGTTATTTGCAAATTGCGTGGCAAATTTGCCTTTTTTCTCGCAAGCAGCGCCTCTAGTGGTGAAGATGGGAGGTAATATCAGCTGACCTAATGGACATGTAAAATGTGTTTTAACAGGACATAGAGAAAAATCTGGAAAAGATATTTTTTGGATTTTTAGTCAAGAAAAATATATTGACAGGTTCTGGGAAAAAAGTAGTTGTTTTTTATTCAGAAAATGATGATGACAATATTGCTGTATCATATTTGATTATCAGATACAAAATTATATCCGGAAAAGCAGAGACCACGGGTGAAGCCAGTTCATTTTTAGTATGCAGGAACAAAATTCTAACAGAAAAACATTCATTTGAGCAGAAGACACAAAGCCAGATCATCTCTTTATAAAAATATCGCTTCTCAGACAAAAAGTTTGGAGCGGGACGTTTCACGAGAATGACATCCACGGCGCCAATTTATAATTGTAACGAATAGTATTTGAATAAAAGCATTTAATCGGGTAAAACCCGGGCGTTGCCAGGGTCATTCGGCTAGTAGATTATAAACACAAGGTAATAAGACCAAATCCAAATAAATAAATACAGTAAAACCCCGCTATAACGAACCCTGGATATAACGAACCTTCCCTTATAACGAACCCACGCCGATTCCCAATTCCATTCCATTGAAAATACCATCGTTATAACGAACTTTGCGATTTTTAGAATAACGAACTACCCCTATAACGAACCTATTTCGGGTCCCAAAATGATAAAATCTATTAAAAATACTATGCTTATAACGAACTTAGAATTGTAATTAAAAAAAAAAAATTAAAAAACAAAATTTTGAGCATGTTTAAAGCTCGCGGATCGCGATTTCAAAACAATAAATTTAGCGGCATTGTTTGTTTGATTTTTGCACTTTATTTTTGCTGTATGTTGTATAAATTTTTACACATTATACTTTTTATTAATTAGAATATCTTTGCATCCATTAAATTTGAAATATAAAAAATGCAAATGGCTTCCAAATGGAGAAAACAAAGGCATTTTAAAAACAAAAGCATTATTTCTTTAAAAAAAAAAGGCCATTTTCAGAACTTTTCAAAGTGAAACAACATAGGCAAAATGTTAAGAACATATTAAAATAAGAGAATATAACTTTTCTATTATAAAAGATAAAATATAAAGTTATTAAAAATTGTTACAAAGAGGAATCAACTTCAACTTTTGCCGCGATCGCGATCGTACGTTTTAGGGCTAAAAAAAAAAAAAAAAGTCCAAATAAACGGTCCCGTGATGAAACAAAAATTATTTTTATGCCATTAACTATGGTGATTTTAAAGTCAGCAATGTTTTGCATGGCAGGTTAAAAAAAAAAACGAAATCTAGACCTAGAAGAATATGGGGAAACATGAAATGGAAGAAAAACACTAACTTTATTTGAATGGTGCAAATGCTTGGAAGAATGCTTTGAAACAACAAGGTATTAGAGCCATTTTTTCAAGTAAAAATTGTATTATATAATGTGATAATGATGTTTTAAAATCATTTCATATCTTTGAATATATATTTAATAAAACTTTGCCTAGGATTTGTCTTGATTTTTAACTTAGACATAGAGGTACATGTATGTTAATCATAAGAAGAACCTATTATCTAATGATTTCTATTATTATTCAGTATTAATATAAGGAAATTAGTCAATTAAGGGAATTAAAATAAAGTGACCACTATTAAGAGGCAGCCTCTACTTGTGTGTATGGCTGTTTTTTAATTATACAGTCTAAAATTTTTGAAAAGTAAAAAAAAAATAGCCAAACCGTGGCTATAGTGAACCGTGGCTATAGTGAACCAAAAGCTCTGTCCCATTGGGGTTCACTATAGAGGGGTTTTACTGTAGTGGGTAACGTTTCGGTAACAGCGATTTTACCATCTTCAGACAAAAGTACTGAATGTACTTTCATAATGTCATACAGTACTTTTGTCTGAAGATGGTAACAATGCTGTTACAGAAATGTTACACACTATTTATTTATTTAGATTTGGTCTTATTACCTTAAGATTATTGCAATACTTGCATAACTAACATCTTGAATTTTGGAAAGAACTCTGGATGTAATGTGAGACTACAACTGTCTCCATATAAAGGTAGATTTAGTGAAATATTTAAAGGTCTATCCTATATTGTGCCAACGTAGCTTATTAACGATTCAAATTTCCTAAGAAAAGATTATCAGGTGGTAATCAATAACTTCTTCACTGGGAGATAACTGGACATTTGGCCCAATCCGAAACCATGTGTCTCGTTGATGTGACATCACAATATAGGATAGACCGTTGAATAGTTCACTAAATCTACCTTTATATGGAGACAGTGTCTACGGTGGACACTACGGTGTCTCCCTCTTCACTAGTGAGGACCTTGCAAATATGATATTATTAAAGCCCTTTCCACATCTGAGTATTGATTCAAGTGTGGTGTGACTGAAAATCAGTACTAGATTGTTGCAATACATGCATAACCATTTTGGAAAGAACCCTGGATGTAGTGTGAAGCTACAACTGTCTCCATATAAAGGTAGATTTAGTGAACTATTCAACGGTCTATTCTAGATTGTGATGTCACGCCAACGAGACACATGGTTTCGGATTGGGCCAAATGTCCAGTGATCTCCCATTTTTCTGAGTACCTATTATGATACTGTCTCGGAGACCAAACCTTGTAGTTCAAGACCATTTGTATCTTCAGATCAAAATAGTCTATGATAATTCCATGGCCAGTGTTGACCTGAGTGATATGATGATTAACTGCTATATGGACGGGAGAAAAGGCCAGTTAGGGTTAGTACATTTGGAACGGGTCGCAGGAACTTAGGCGTTAAATGCATGTTATACATTATGTTTTGCAAGTTTTTAGGCATTAATGTTTTGTATTATATAAATAATGAAAACGACCTCTAAATTAATGGTAGAATTCTAAAATAAATGTCACGGTCGATTTAATTAATAAATATTTTACCTTTTTACTTTGCTTAACCAACTCGTTGATTTGTAAATATTCATTTTTAATATTCAAATTAGAACGTTTGAAATCTAGGCAAAAACATCTATTCCCAATTTTTCGGAAATTCGATTTTAAAATTTTATTTGTCAACATTATTTTCGTAAAAATAAATCGAAACTACTTTTAATAAAAATTAAAAATGTTTATAAAAAAAATATTTACACCAGGATGGTTAAATATATTTTTCAAAACATTGGAGTGGTGTCTACAACTTTTAAAACCGTTTTCAAATTTATTTTTATTTCCAAAATTTTATTTAAATAAAATGTTTTTAATTTAGTTTGTATTAAAATGTTTATCAAAACTAAAATTTTTGATTTTATGTGCATAACAAATATAATACTAACTTATAATAGTAAATTAAATTTTATTGACATCTATCGTTAAAATTTTACACAATAATACACTGCGGCATGTAATTGTAAAACGACACTTGAAGTTTCACCGCATGAGTTTCTTTTCAACGACAAATTAATTTTTTTTATATATATTTTAAGGTGAAATATCGACTATTTCTAACCTTTTGGATGAGGTATGAAAGGATGAATTATGAAGAGTAATGACGAACGGAAAAATAAAAGTGTCCAGGGATGGGAATCGAACCTACAACGTTCCGCTCCCTTTTATAAATGAATTAAAGAAACGAATCTATTAAACACATTTAGAATTTCATTGATCAGATATGTCTCTCTCTCTCTCTCTCTCTCTCTCTGTCGTTGGGGGAATCTCCTCGACTGTACATAACTGTATATATTTTACTCTTTTACTTTATCCCTCTTTTATTTTATCCATTTTTACTATATACTATATACATTTTACTATACAGGGTGTACCAGGTAAATTGGGACTAACTTTGACAGTCCATAAAACAAAAACTACTTGAGATTAAAAACTTGTTTTTTTTTTCATTACGTAGCCATATTCATGTAAAATGCAACAGTACATGTGTGCGCAGTGTAGTGATGAAGAGTAACCGAGAATTTGAAAATCGAGCTGCCATCATCGTTGCTCTGCGCGCCGGAAGGAGCCCCAAAGAGATAGTGGGTTTTCTTAAGTTGCCCAAAACCACTATTTATCGTGTCAAGAAGCAGTTTGATGAGGCCGACAGTAACAAAGAGGGGATAGCTATAAGGAAAAAGCACTCGCGTCGATCGGACAGGGTAAGAGGCGAAGAATTTGTCAAAAATGTCAAGGAGAAGATTGATGGAAACCCTGGGAAGAGCATGAGGGCCATAGCCAAGGAAATGGACGTTGGCTCTATGACAATTGTCAGAACTATCCATGAGGACCTTGGTCTCAAGTCTTATGCCCTTCGGAAAGGTCAGTTGCTGACTTAGAATATGAAGAATAACAGAAAAGGAAAGGCTGCTGCCCTCCTCAACAACCTGAAACACGACTCTTTTGGCATGCTAAGGTTCTTCTCTGACGAAAAGAACTTTGACGTGGACCAAAAGGTAAATCTCAGGAATGATCGCTGGATCTGTAAAGACCCCTCAGAGATACCTGTCGTGATGCACACGAAATTTCCTGCCTCCGTAATGGTCCTTGGCGTTATCAGCAGTGAAGGTGATGTCATGCCTCCCCATTTCTTTGAGAAGGGCCTTAGGATGAACGCTGACACCTACATCAATGTTCTGGAGACCGTTGTGAAGCCTTGGATGGACATGGTGGCCGCAGGAAGGAAGTATGTCTTCCAACAGGACTCAGCTCCAGCCCATAAGGCAAAAAAGACACAATCGTGGCTGACACTTAACGTCCCTAGTCACTGGGGTCCTGATATTTGGCCCCCTAATTCTCCAGATTGCAATCCCCTCGACTACTATGTATGGGGCGTTGTTGAGAGAGATGTCAACAAAGCTCCTCATACCACCATCCAGTCTGTCAAGAAAGCAGTTCACACGGTGATGACCCAAATGGACAAGGTCATCGTCGCCAAGGCCTGTGCTTCATTCCGCACTCGCCTCGAGACTGTTGTAGCTAATAATGGAAACTACATTGAATAAATAAAAACTATATCCTTTTATCTACTACTGTGTCAAATTTCATTCGGATATTTTAATTTTTACTTGCAAAAAATTTCAGTTAAAATACCATTGTTGAAATTCTCAACTTACCTGGTACACCCTGTATATACTACTACCATTGACTTGTGTATGAGGTCAATAAAATATTTTTAAATCTCAATCTCTCTCTCTCTCTGAGCACATATATTTACACGACACATGTTTCCTGCCCTGATCGATTTTTATATCCCTATGAATAATCTAGCTATTAGTATTCTAAGAAATAAATGTATCGCAAGTGAAAATAAGCCAGAACGACTTAAGTTTAAGGATATCCTGAATAATTGGCAATACATGTGCCTCCAGAAACCCGAGTTAAAAAGATAATCATATAGCCTTATATAACTTGTGAGTAACCACAAACTTTGTTATTTGTAAATTAACTAATGAGGCTCTTCATTGGACACGACAACAACAACAACTAATGGAGTCACCCTGTTTCTCGTTTATTTATTTATTTATTTTTAAATAAATACACTGCTGGCCACCCAAATTGCAACACCAAGAAAGACAAGAAATATTAAAAAATATATATATTTTGCAGATAGCATGTTGATCAAGTATCAAGTGATTAAATTTATAGACTTCTTAGAAGTGTGGTTCCTGCCAGAATCAGTAGCCAGAGTAGCCGCCATTGTTGGAGATCACTGCTGCCACACGTCTCAGCATTGATTCAAAGAGACTTTGGATGTGTTCTTGGGGTACAGCCGACCAAGCAGCTTCCACACGTTGCCAAATTTGATCTGGTGTGGCAGCTGGGGATGTAATCTGGGTCAATCGTTGAGCCACCATAGACGACAATCTGCGAAAGACCCTCCGGAGAGCGAGCCGGCCAGGGAAGCAATTCAATCTGGCGATTGACGAAGAACCTTAGGGCAATGCTTGCCACGTGTGGTCTCGCATTATCCTGTTGAAATATGGCTGTGGGCAAGCCCTGAAGGTAAAGAAGGACAACTGGCTACAACACCTGGAGAGGAGATGTAGCGTTGACTGTTTAAAGTGCTGACAATGCATACTAGAGGAGTGCGAGAGTGATATCCAATACCACTCCATACCATAATACGCGGTGCAGGACCAGTATGGCGGTGCATAAAGCAGCTGCTCAGCATCCTCTCTTCACGGTGTCTCCAGACTACTCTAATCCGACCATCGTGGTGTTGCAGACAGAAATATGACTTGTCAGTAAAGACAATTTCATTCCATTCTGCCGTCCACATCCTTCTTTCATCGCACCATTAGTGGCGGAAACGTCTGTGGTTCTGCGTCAAGGGTAGACAAAGCAATGGAGGTCTTGCGGACAGACCACTCTGCTGTAAACGCGTCTAATGGTACGCGCAGACAGGAGAAACTGGATGATTCGTTACAGATTGAATGTGCTGTGCTATGTTTCGTGATGTGACTGAGCGATCTGTCACTGCCATGCGCACAATTTGCCTGTCAGCACGTGAAGTGGTGCAGTGAGGTGGATGCGATCGAACGCGTCGGTTCATCGTACCTTCCTGCATCATCCAACGATCGCATATCCGCATAGTCCAACACGACTACCGATTTTCTGAAAGATAACCCACAATCTCGGTAGGCCACTATCGTTCCTCTGTCGACTCTATACTTGATCAAAAAATTATCGCTGTTTTCTACAAGGCATACTTGATCGTTTTTCTCTTTTAAAAACACAAAAACAACACATTTGCCGAACTTGAAATTATTGAAATCTTCAAGTGTGCTTTGAAGTGGAGCCACAGGCTCAAGTGATGTGCTTCTGCTCTAAAATTATAATCATTTACATATCTCACCTCCGCTAATGCATGTTGTAAATTTCATGTTATTTGCATGCTTCTTTCAAGGTGTTGCGTTACGTGGTCAGCAGTTTATTTGATCCTGAAAAAAGTTAACTAATTTGTAAATAATATTATTTTTATAGCTATTATTTTTTAAATTCATTGTGAATATATTTATCCCTTTTTCAAATAATCTTGAATATTATTGTCCCATAGAAAATTATGAAAAACAAACTTCAGGGTGACGCAGCTAAAGGGCACAAGCACAAACTAAAATTTATACAATACAAGAGAAGCAATAAGGGAAGTATACAGAGTATCAATATTTCTGGTTAATAAAATTAAATATTTCTACATAGCTACTTCCCTCAGTGGAAGGGTGGTCTAAACTGTTGGTTTTTGACCACTACAATCCAGGATTGAATCCTGCATCTAATTTTTAAAAAATGCTCCAATGGCCCCCAATTCTTGTTAAAAGCCAACCCCACCAGCAAGTGCAAGTAACCAAAGGGGCTCTGGAAGATTTATAAGTGCAAAAGTTTTACTGCTTTTCACATAGGAAGACATGTGGTGCACTTACAGTAAAAGCAGTCGCTAACTTCTACCACCATGACCTGTACCAGGTGTGTTGTTGTTGTTGTTTCTTATCCCCTTGTGTAAAGGTTACATGAATTCCATGAGTTCATGCTCCTTGAGCTCTGATATCATGGTGTAGGGGTGCAGCTTTCGTTGATCATGGTACCATGATGCAGGCACAATTTACCATGTGCACTAGGGATAATAATAATAAAAATTTGCTCCTATCTGTAAAATTAAACATTTAAAAATCAGAGCAAAACAATGTAGAGTGATAACAAGTATTTATTTTACACCAGTTATTATATACAGCAAGTATGTTTACAAGGGTCTAGAATTTAGTGGGCAATTGGGAGAGGAAGAGGGAGTATTTCCTGGAAATGTGGGGCCAGGTGGTAGCAAACTCTTCTTCGATGTCCTGGAGCAGCTGACGGACCTGGGGGATGGAGTAGGCCTCTTCTCTGTGGGTCTGGACATGGGCAGTTAGTAACTACAATCACTCCATATATATCTGGGATATCAACATAGTAAATTTGTTTCCCACAAGTAATTTCAAATTAAGAAAAAGCCATCTCCTGATCGTGCAACTAAAATTTGCTGATGGCTTTCTTGAAACTTTAAATTGCATGTTTTACTTATCTCTAGTACACGTGGTACAGGCCATGATAATCATGGCGGGTAGAATAAGGTGACTGCATGATCAGTAAATGCCTTTTTCTTAAATTTATTCACCTTACCCTATTACAATTTCACTTTTGTACTCTTTTTTCCATATAGTTGATATTTAGTTTGACAGATTGGCACAAGCCATCGGAAACTTTTAGTTGCATGATCGTGAGGTGCCTTTTTCTTAATTTATATATATATCTGAGCCTAGTACCATTTTTCACTTTTATACTATTTTTGAAAAAGTAATTTCAAACGTAACCACATTTAATGAATGCTTTAAACAGTGGTGTTATCCCTAGTACATGTGATACAGGCCATGATAATCATGGTGGGTAGTAGACGAATGCTTTTACTGTAAGTGCACCACATGTCTACACATGTGAAAAGCAGTTCGACTTTGCACTTACAAATGTGCCAGAGCCCCATTTGGTTACTTGCACTCGCTGGTGGGGTTGGACTTTTGCAAGAATCGGGGGCCATTGGAGCATTTTTTTTTTATCAGAAAAAAGTGCCCAATGCGGGAATCGAACCCACGTCGTAGCAATCGTAAACCAACGGTTTGGACCATCCTTCCACCGACCCCCAAAACAGTGATGTAAATAATATGTGACTAGCATGGAATTTGTTTAATCTTTACACAAGGGGATAAGAAACAACATATGTGTATAACTGTGACATATAGCAAGCTTACCTTGATGAAGCAAGCATGGTAGGCTGCGAGGATGTTGTAGTTGCGCTTGGTCTTCAAACACTGCAGGAGCCCCTCCAGGAACTGGACCATCAGGATCTCTCCGCCACCAAAGGCAGGACTGAGGTACTCAATCTCAACGCTGACAGTTATAATCCTCTTGGTGATCATCCAATCAAAGAGAGGAGCATCTGGGCAACACAGCAGCAAGTGTTAGCAACAAACAGAAATATTCAAGATTTACAACAACTCACAATCTCCATTGGTAGCTCCATTTTTCAATAGGCGTCTGAATTCTGATACCATGGGCTTGGCACTCTTGGCAGTCTCCAAAGCTGGTTTCTGCACACAGGGACAAGTGAGTTTCTCAAAGCTTGTGGTAATACAGCAGAACCTCCATGAGAGGATACCTCTCTACAAAGGACAGTTTTGATTTGCAAAATACCATTTTTACTATTTAATAACACTCCGGTAAGAGGACACCTCTCCCTAAAGGACACTTTGGCTCTTCAATTAGGTGTCTTTTACAGGGAGGTTCTACTGTACTAAAATTACCAGAGGTAAGAAAATCAAAGATGCATCATTTTATCACTATACTGCTACACTGTGTGAATGGCTGTGTTAGACATAGCAATGTTAGACATAGCAATGTTAGGCAGAGCAATGTTAGACATAGCAATGTTAGGCAGAGCAATGTTAGACATAGCAATGTTAGACAGAGCAATGTTAGACATAGCAATGTTAGACAGGCTTACCCCTTGAGTTGTAGGCTTGAGGTCAGAGAGGAAGAAAGGCAGGGAGGTATTCATCTTGGGGGCTTCCTTGGGGCGGTTTCTCTCCTGCAACCAGCTGAATTAGGAAGGGGTCGGCTACAAAAAACGAGGAGCTTACAATGATGAGGTCTATGTCAAGGATGTTCTTCCAGTGCGACATGTTCACCGTGGTGAGGGACACCAGGTCTTCAACCTGCTCGGGGGTGGTATAATCCGCTGCCAGCTCTTCTTCCTCCAGGATCCCCGAGGTGTCCTCCTGGCCAGAGGACTGGAGCTTCAGGAGACGTGGGGCATAGTCCCGGGGCAGTGGGGTGAGCAGGACGTCATCACACAGGGTGGTGTTGACCCACAGGCTGACCCCTCTCTCCCCCTGGTGGGTGGTGGCCAGGAAGTTGGACTGGGGGGCGAAGGTGAGGCTTGTGCACACTGACTCTGTCAGGAAACAATCAATCAGTCTGCAACACACCACTATTATATACACCTTGTTGTTGTGTCTAATGAAGTCTAAAACTCCGCCTTTGCCGGTCCCAAGCCCGGATGAAAAAGGAGTAGGGTGAGCAGTAACAAGCTCACTAAAAAACCTGGGCTCAGCTGGCCCGGCTGATAGTACCCTGTAAGGGCTCCTAATCCAGGGATACAGGATGAGCAGCGTTTGTACTCCATATTAGGAGCAGCTGCACATGGCATCTGTTCCTCATGTCAGAGGCGGCCATTTCTTTTGGAGCTAAGTCAGTGGCCTGCCACTGAGTAGTGCTCCCAGTCTTAATGACAAAGGCAGACCCATTCTACTTCACCCAATCATGATGGTTGTTAAATCTCTTTTTAAAAAGTCTCAAGCTTTACAAGCTTGACACCCTAATATGATTGAGTGGAGATAAGAAAGAAGAAGAGCCTATATATTCCTTGTGATCCAGCTATAACACATGTGTGATGTGAAGAGACCAAATAAACAATAGATAAACTGTGCATTCCTCATTCCTATAGAGAGAAGCCTTGTTGCCAAATCATTGTATATTTCTACTCCGACTCAAGAGCAGCCATTTATACCCTTCAAAGCTGCTTCTCCAGTCAAGAACCTCTCCTCAAGAGCATTGCTAAGTATATAAACCATTTCCCAGCCAACAGCTCAGTCACAGCGCAATGGCTTCCAGCTCACGTTGGAATTCCTGGTAATGAGCTGGCAGACTCTCTGGCTAAGGCTGGAGCTCTTGGCCTACCTGAAGCCAGAGAATCTACCACCCAACTAGACGAAAGAGACCTCCTCCGTATCATCAAAACCCAATGCCTGCAGGAATGGAAATCTGATGCTGCACATGACTGGTACAGAGCAG
Source organism: Cordylochernes scorpioides (assembly GCA_030710605.1). Lineage (NCBI taxonomy): Eukaryota > Metazoa > Arthropoda > Arachnida > Pseudoscorpiones > Chernetidae > Cordylochernes > Cordylochernes scorpioides. The sequence continues at coordinate 6,391,198 of CP092884.1, read as the reverse complement.
GAGGGACAAGCACCGGTTCTGTCCTCCCAAGAGAACAACAGTCTTTGATTTCCAGACTTAAGTCTGGTCATCTACGGACAATGACTTTCCAGAATGGTTGCAAGGTTTTCCCACTATGTACTAAGTGAAATTCTCAGCCTGCAACCCCAAGACATATTATTGACTGTATTGACTCATCCATTGATGAGCTCTACTCTTCCCTGGCAGACACCGTCAAAAATCTCAAGCTTTACAAGCTTGATACCTTAGTGTGATTGAGTGGAGATAAGAAAGAAGAAGATTGTATATTTCACCTATATATTCGCCAGCGTTGTTACCATCAATCAGTACTTACTTAATGTACTAAGTGCAATTCTCAGCCTGCAACCCCAAGACATATTATTGACTGTATTGGCTCATCCATTGATGAGCTCTACTCTTCCCCGGCAGACACCATCAACAAGCTTTACAAGCTTGATACCTTAGTGAGATTGAGTGGAGATAAGAAAGAAGAGTACTTACTGAGAAGTTGGGATGTTCCACACTCGGATAGTCCTGTCCTGCGAGGCTGTGACCAGCCACCGGGCATCAGGGCTTATGGCCATGTCCAGGATCTTGCACAAGTGGCCCTGGAACTTGCGCACCACCTTCTGTCCGACAAAATCCACTATCACCACGTCAAAGTCACTCTGGGCCACCGCTAGCAGACCACTGGACACAACAACTTTCTCTGGAATATGGCATTAGAGTGGGATGGGAGAATCTTAGGTAGAGGTTCTAAAGATATATCTCTCGATAGTGTTATAGATTCTTTGAAGAAAATCATCTTATAAACACAAGGTAATAAGAGCAAATAAATTAAATAGTGTGTAACGTTTCGGTAACAGCATTGTTACATCTTCAAACAAAAGTGCTGAATGGGGGGTCGGTGGAAGCCTGGTTAAACCGTTTGGTTTTCGACCACTACGACCCGGGTTCGATTCTCGTATTGGACACTTTTTCTGTTTAAAAAAAAAATGCTCCAATGGCCCTCGATTCTTGCAAAAGTCCAACCCCACCAGCGAGTGCAAGTAACCAAACGGGGCTCTGGCACATTTGTAAGTGCAAAGTCGAACTGCTTTTCACAAGTGTAGACATGTGGTGCGCTTACAGTAAAAGCAGTCGCTAACTACCCACCATGATTATCATGGCCTGTACCACGTGTACTAGGGATAAGAAAAAAAAAAAGTGCTGAATGAAGATGGTAACAACACACACTATTTATTTGGATTTGGTCTTATTACCTTGTGTTTATAATCTAAACTCCAAATTGTGCCTTTATCAAAATCATCTTGTATCTCTCAACGTTGTAAAAGTAAGATTGCATTAGAAGAGAAAATTGCTTATTCGAATATATATATATATACAGATGTCCAATAGTTTTATGAAATATACATAATATTCTATAAAATGTTTATGTAAATTTGAAATTTGTTTTTTGTTTGTGTTTTTAAATATACAGTAAAACCTACCTTCTGAACTCATGGAATTCGTGTAATCTTTACACAAGGGGATAAGAAACAATAACAACAGAACCTCCCTTTAGCGGATACCTCTCCACAAAGGACAGTTTTCATTTGCAAAATTACCATTTTTACAATTTAGCAACTCTCCGGTAAGAGGATACCTCTCCCTAAAGGACACTTTGGCTCTGTAATTAGGTGTTATCCTTTACAGGGAGGTAGTTCTACTGGATATGTTAATAATATTGAATATTTATATATCCTCATTCTCTCAACTCCTAGCTATGTCTGTAGAAGGATTATAAAGATCCGAATGAAAAGCAATTTTCTCTTCTAATGGAATCTTACTTTCACAACATTGAGATAATTTTCTTCAAGAAAAACAAGGTAATACGACCAAATAAATAAATAGTGTGTGACATTTCAGTAACAGCGTTACCATCTTCAGACAAAAGTACTGAATGTATTTAGTATTCAGTACTTTTGTCTGAAGATGGTAACAACACTGTTACAGAAACGTCACAAACTATTTATTTATTTGGATTTGGTCTTATTACCTTGTGTTTATAATCTATAATCCAAATTGTGCCTTATCCTTTTTCAAGAAATCTAATGCAATTAGCTCGATGGAGGGAGAATTTAGATATTGTTATAGTTGTACTCACCTTTGTCTGTGGCATTCTATTTGCTCCACGGAAGATTCCAGCTCTACAACCTTCCAAGCTGCCTGTTGAGGATTCCTGAAGTTCCAGAACTTGAGGAGGCAGTCATCCCCCCCGGACACCAGGATCTGGCTGTAGATGTCAATGGCCAGCCCGGAGACAGCTCCAGTGTGGGCCGCTGCACAGCTAAGGTTAGACGACCGAAGGACACCAACAACAAGTGGGATCCAACCTACCTTTATCCTTCCCCTCCTTGCTGCCAAAGGTGCTGCGATGTTGCCCAGACTGGATGTTGAATTTGTCAATGTGTCCGGTGCTGTAGCCAATCACCACAAAGTTGCCGCACTCCGACACTGAAAGACTCTGTATACACACAGCCAGGATGTTAGAGCTAGGATAGGGACTAAACTGTTAGTTTGGAATAATGATACTAATGAACAAAACTTAAGGAAGTTTTTTTTTTTTTTGGCTTATCCCTAGTACACGTGGTATAGGCCATGATAATCATGGTGGGTAGAAGTTGGTGACTGCCTTTACTGTAAGTGCACCACATGTCTACACATGTGAAAAGCAGTTTGACTTTGTACTTACAAATGTGCCAGAGTTTTGTTTGGTTACTTGCACTCGCAGGTGGGGTTGGAATTTTGCAAGACTCAGGGGCCATTGGAGCATTTTTTTTTTTTGACGTGACAACGTCTTAAATTAGGTTGCGGCTGGGAGTCACTTATGAAAAAGTGTAACGCCCGGTAACGTTACGATGAGTCATCGAACGAGAGTGCTGCGCGCGCAGCGCTAGAGAATTAGGCGCATTGAATCGGCGCATGCTTGTCTCTGTCTTTGTCTTTCTCGAACGTTCTTGGCGTTGGAAAAACAAGAAAGCGTCATAATACAAGTTCACACGTGTGGTTAAAGTATCGTCAGCTGTGTCTGTAGTGAAAATGTGGAGTGCTTAGATTCGTCATTTACAACAACTACAACAATAAAGGTAAATAATTGTACACTGATATTTCATTATCGTAAACTATGATTGATTGATTAATTGTTAGATTGACACAAAAGTTGAGAAACTGAGTTTATAGGTTATGTCATACTATTGATAAATGTTGATAGTGTTAAGTAAATTATTAGTTTAAAATTAATTAATTAATTAATTATTATTTTACAAATTTTAAATAGTTTCAAATTTATTTAGCAAAAATTTGAACCTTCGATCTGAATAAATGTTTTGATTTTCGAATTGATTCTTTAAAATTACAAATATTAAGAAAAAGTGGCAGATATAAGAAAACTTTATTTAAACTGTGTTGAGCAAGAATTTTAACATCTAATTTAAGTAAATGTTTTAATTTTCAACTTCATCATTTACAATTACAAATTTTATTTAATTTCAAATTTATTTAGCAAAAATTTGAACCTTCGATCTGAATAAGTGTTTTGATTTTCAAATACCAACGCGGCTGGTGGAGTGGCGATCTATCGTAAATTATCATCGACATCTACGGCGGAAGTGTTCCAAGTTGCGATTACAGACGTAACTCGTGTCATTAAAACCAAGGGTGACATGTGCATGACTGAAGTTACTTGCTTCGCCGCTAATACTAGCTTCAAGTTTATACTCGGTGCTGTATATATTCATCCAGGAGCTAGTATGCAGGATATTGGAATGTTACTATGGCAAGGACTCGGTCCGTACATTCACAACAGCCAGTACGTGCCACCGTTCGTGCAAGTTGATTCTAGTATACCGATTCTTCTGTGTGGTGATTTTAACAAAAACGTAAAGCCTGACAACTCGTTTCTTAAATTCATGAAAAATATGTATAATCTTGATTGCGTATCAAACGTTTCTAAGTCAACTACGTTAAAAGGAACAACTATCGACTTGACTTTCGCAAGACACATTACAGCAGAAACACTTCCTTTCATTTCATATTTCTCCTATCATCGTCCTATCCTCAACAAAATCACTCAAATAGGAATTAGTTAAGTTTTAGTTTACATGTACAATGTTTTAGTAAACAAAATATATTTCTATAGTTAAAATTTGTGCAATTCTTATTTTCATTCAATTCCTTGTTCCTATTGTGCAATTAAATTATATTCATATCAATAAATATTCTACCGTTGTCACGTAAAATCTTCGCCCGTAAAACCGACTTTACAGGCAACCATTGTTTTTTTAACAGAAAAGAGTGCCCAATGCGGGAATCGAACCCAGGTCGTAGAGGTCGAAAACTAACGGTTTAGACCATCCTTCCACCGACCCCACTACTTACGGAAGTTGTACCTTTTAGCATGTATATTTTTAAAATTTTTATTATTATATATATAGTAGAACCTTCATGAGAGGACACCTCTCTACAAAGGACAGTTTTCATTTACAAAATTACCAATTTTACTATTTTGACACTCTCCGGTAAGAGGACACCTCTCCCTAAAGGGGAATACTGGCGATACATCCTCATTAACATCAATCCTTTCTGGAGTAACTGAGTAAAAATAAAACAAAACTTGGATCAGATTCAACTTACCAAAGCTTGTTCCTCCCCATGGCTGCGGTGAAATCGCTCAGGTACGAGCTTGTGTGAGCCCATGGTGCCCCTATGTGTGGTCCAGGTGGTTGCCAGAGTGTGGTTCTGGTGGAGACACACCACGTTGTCCCATTCCTTCTCTCTCTGGTTGGCTGTACACATCATGTCATGTCAGTTAGGTCAGAGACACACTATGTCTTTGTCACACTCACCTGAAGCTATCTGAGTGATGGCGGCCAGCTTGCCGTCATAGCTGGTATTGTTTCTCTTCATCCTCTTGGCAGCTTTCTTGTTGAAGAGAGCTTGGCCCAGGCACTTGTGGAGATTGTCAGCCACTGTGGAGAACATGTGGAGTGTGCTGGCCAGATCTGCACATACATGTTGTTTCTTATCCCCTTGTGTAGAGATTACATGAATTCCATGCTCCTCGAGCATCTTAACCACTTTGTCCTGAGGTGACATGTTTCAAAATGGCTACATGTTACTCCTGTTGTTGTTTCTTATCCCCTTGTGTAGAGATTACATGAATTCCATGCTCCTCGAGCATCTTAACCACTTTGTCCTGAGGTGACATGTTTCAAAATGGCTACATGTTACTCCTGTTGTTGTTTCTTATCCCCTTGTGTAAAGATTACATGAATTCCATGCTCCTCGAGCATCTTAACCACTTTGTCCTGAGGTGACATGTTTCAAAATGGCTACATGTTACTCCTGTTGTTGTTTCTTATCCCCTTGTGTAGAGATTACATGAATTCCATGCTCCTCGAGCATCTTAACCACTTTGTCCTGAGGTGACATGTTTCAAAATGGCTACATGTTACTCCTGTTGTTGTTTCTTATCCCCTTGTGTAGAGATTACATGAATTCCATGCTCCTCGAGCATCTTAACCACTTTGTCCTGAGGTGACATGTTTCAAAATGGCTACATGTTACTCCTGTTGTTGTTTCTTATCCCCTTGTGTAGAGATTACATGAATTCCATGCTCCTCGAGCATCTTAACCACTTTGTCCTGAGGTGACATGTTTCAAAATGGCTACATGTTACTCCTGTTGTTGTTTCTTATCCCCTTGTGTAGAGATTACATGAATTCCATGCTCCTCGAGCATCTTAACCACTTTGTCCTGAGGTGACATGTTTCAAAATGGCTACATGTTACTCCTGTTGTTGTTTCTTATCCCCTTGTGTAGAGATTACATGAATTCCATGCTCCTCGAGCATCTTAACCACTTTGTCCTGAGGTGACATGTTTCAAAATGGCTACATGTTACTCCTGTTGTTGTTTCTTATCCCCTTGTGTAAAGATTACATGAATTCCATGAGTTCATGCTCCTGAAGCACCTTAACCACTTTGTCCTGAGGTGACATGTTTCAAAATGGCTACATGTTACTCCTGTTGTTGTTTCTTATCCCCTTGTGTAGAGATTACATGAATTCCATGCTCCTCGAGCATCTTAACCACTTTGTCCTGAGGTGACATGTTTCAAAATGGCTACATGTTACTCCTGTTGTTGTTTCTTATCCCCTTGTGTAGAGATTACATGAATTCCATGCTCCTCGAGCATCTTAACCACTTTGTCCTGAGGTGACATGTTTCAAAATGGCTACATGTTACTCCTGTTGTTGTTTCTTATCCCCTTGTGTAGAGATTACATGAATTCCATGCTCCTCGAGCATCTTAACCACTTTGTCCTGAGGTGACATGTTTCAAAATGGCTACATGTTACTCCTGTTGTTGTTTCTTATCCCCTTGTGTAAAGATTACATGAATTCCATGCTCCTCGAGCATCTTAACCACTTTGTCCTGAGGTGACATGTTTCAAAATGGCTACATGTTACTCCTGTTGTTGTTTCTTATCCCCTTGTGTAAAGATTACATGAATTCCATGAGTTCATGCTCCTGAAGCACCTTAACCACTTTGTCCTGAGGTGACATGTTTCAAAATGGCTACATGTTACTCCTCTTGTTGTTGTTTCTTATCCCCTTGTGTAAAGATTACATGAATTCCATGAGTTCATGCTCCTGAAGCACCTTAACCACTTTGTCCTGAGGTGACATGTTTCGAAATGGCTACATGTTACTCCTCTTGTTGTTGTTTCTTATCCCCTTGTGTAGAGATTACATGAATTCCATGAGTTCAAGCTCCTCAAGCTGCTGCATATACATTAACTATACTCCCAGTACAGACAAAACCCTTTTCTACCTTCATTATCCTTGATATTGGGGAAAAAAATGTTGGCAAAAATTCTAGTGAAATAAAAAAAAAAAGTGTTTTCATTCATAATACCAGCTGCATCTTTTAAATAACCTAAAATTGTTTTGAGATATTTGGCAATAAAAAAAAAAGTCCTTTTTAATTTATCACCTCCCAAGAGAGCACCTAAAAATATATCACTCTCGGATGTAATTGCTTTTTAAGCTATTCAGGTAAAAACACAAGGTAATAGGACCAAATCCAAATAAATAAAGAGAATCCTCTTTATTATACCTTGTGTTTCTAATCTATAATCCAAATTGTACCTAATCAGTCAGGTCAAGTAATGTTATACAAAAGGCATAGGGAGGGCCCCAAGTCACTCATGAGAGGTTTTACTATATACAGTAGAACCTCCATGAGAGGACACTTGGGTTAGAGGACACCCCTATATATAGTACAGTTTTTATTTTCAAAATTACCATTTTTACTATTTAGCAACTCTTCAGTAAGAGGACACCTCTCCCTAAAGGATACTTTGGCTTTGTAATTAGGTGTCTTTTACAGGGAGGTAGTTGTACTGTAATCTCCATACATGTCTGTGGGATGTGTCCAGTCTATGACAATGTCCCCTAGCCAGACTACTAACCTGCACTGAGAACAAACTGCCCGTAGCCATCGTAGAACCGGACACGTGTGGGGGGCAGAGCGTGGCCGGAGCGGTGAGAGAGCAGACGACCGCTGCCATCGGGCATGTCAAACAGCCACATCTGAAACATCAGCAAGTTTGTATTTCATCGCAGTAATGACAGTAGAAGTTTGATTTATTTGTGAAAGAAAACGTGTGTCTTATGTTTTCATTTGCTATACAGTTAAACCTGTCTATAGCGCCCCCTCTTTGGACTCACCAAAATAGGGTGCTATAGAGAGAGGGTGCTATAGACAGGTCACTTTTAATTGATGTAAATGGACTTAGAGTTACGCAGATGTATAAAAATAATTTAATTGTGTATATATTTATTTATTGGGTTTTGACTAGGACTAGAGTAAACACATTCTGTCGAGAGATATGTAAATTTTGATTGTTTAATTTTTGGATTAAATTTGTTTTGTTAAATTGCTTTATGTAAATATTTTAAAAGAAGGTGAATAAACTTCTTTTTTTTATAAGATCTGATATTTTTTATTTTGTTTAAAATAAATGTGTTTATACTATTTTTCTAATAAATTATTTACTAAACAAAATAACATTAATGTAAATCGTATTGTACTACGTATTTAAAATCGGGTGCTATAGAGAGGAAGGCGCTATTTAGAGGGGGCGCTATAGACAGGTTTATCTGTATATAGATGGTGTGTTATTTCTTTATATTATTTTATGCCTAACTATCCTTGTCTTTATTGTTTGTGGAAGAGCCTTGCTCGATGCATACATTTAAATGTAATTCTACTGTTCTAATGTCCATTGTTTGCTTAAATACCATTTCTAAGATTCCACTCTTCAATGAAGCATATATAAGCAGAATGATCCAATACAGTATTAGAGATCTAGAGAAGCGGTCTGGTAGATTAAATTGGCAAAACCGCTGGGAGGGTTCACCACTGATGAGCCAAGCTCTTCCAATATTTTTTCATTGTAGTAAGGACAGTAGAAGTTTGATTTATTTGTGAAAAGAAACATTTGTGTCTTAATTTTTTCATTTGCTATATATAGATGGGGCGTTATTGCTTTGTATTAATATCTTTTCTTTACACAAGGGGATAAGAAACAACAACATTAATATCTTTATAGGCTGTCTCGCAGCAAAAAGAGGTCAGAAATCCCATTGTCATCATTGTTTGTTATCCCCTTGTGTAAAGATTACATGAATTCCATGCTCCTCGAGCTGTTTTATGATAAGCAGCGGCCTTTCCCAAAGGTCCTGTGTAGTGCATCTGATGCAAGCCAAATGTGTTCTGGAGCTGCAGGTGCCAATGGTGATATATATAACTGTTTCTGTGTTTAACAATAATGTTTTAATCTGCCACGCCAGCAAGTGTTGGCCAAGCCGGGAAGCCACACTCACCTTGAGAGAGTTGTCAGGACTGGAGGTGAGAAGCACCGGCTCTCCACTGAGGAACTTGAGACCAGTGACAGGGCCAGAGTGGGCCCCCAGCAGCTGGTGGGCCGGCTCCCGCTTCTCTAGGTCCCAGATGACAACATGGCCGTCAGGGCTGGAGGTGGCCATCACAGCCATATCTGGACGGATCACAGTTGATTAGCTCCACCAATTGGATTGGGCTCCTTATACAGTAGAACTTGGATAATTCGAACTTCTTTAATTCGAAAACCTCTTTAATTCGAATATTTTCTTGGTCCCTAGAAGCCTTAAGCCTTTATTCAAAACATCTTTAATTCGAATTTTTGGATAATTCGAATTTTTTATGGTCCCTTGGGGTTCGAATTATCCAAGTTCGACTGTATTAAGTGTGTAGATAAGGATAGTTCCATACAACAATACAGCATTCTTATTTGGAGGCCTGTTGTTGTTGTTTCTTATCCCCTTGTGTAAAGATTACACGAATTCCATGAGTTCATGCTCCTCGAGCTGTTATTTGGAGGCCTTGTGGCCACATGTAGAACCAGGCTTGCTGCTCTGACTCAGGACAGCTCGAGTGCCTCAAATAATACACTTTGATTCCAATATAGAAAAATTGGATCAATGCATTTAGTATTTTTGTTTTCCTTCCTTTCAAAAGCTTATTCACTCTCATGTCACAGTTTTACAGATTTCAGGCAACAAGTGTCTATCACTTACACAAGCAAACTTGAAAAAAAAAAAAATTAAGAAAGGTGAATAAAAATGTAGGTCATGACATTTTACAAAAAGATTAACTCCCACAAGGATGTGATTGAGAGAGAACAAAGGAGTGTTAAATAGGAGAGGAGTGGGGAAACCTACCCATACGGCAGGAGATGGCGGTGACAGCTCCGTACTCCTGGATGAGTTTCATGACCACGGTGCCCAGATGGAGGTTGTAGAGGTAAATCCTGCCACACCTCAGCCCCACGGCAACTACGTCTTTGGCCGGAGCCTGGAACACAACATTGGATGTCACAGTCTGGTCTGAATGGCAGAAAGGACAGTGATAATGACAAAAGTGGCTTTGAATATAAACAGGGCAATCTAAAAAGACTCCACAAGACAGAATTTCATTTATTATTTTAACCTTTATAGAATTTTTTTTTTTGCTTATCCCTAGTACACGTAGTACAGGACATGATATTAATCATTGTGGGTAAGAAGTAGGCGACTACTTTTACTGTAAGTGAACCACATGTCTACACATGTGAAAAGCAGTTTGACTTTGTTTATAGAAATATACCATATGGAAGAAGTAAATCTTATTATGATTTGTTTTAAGGCAAAGAGAGGTTTTAATGTAGAGCACTAAATTAACCTTATGGCATTATTCCTGCCTATCAGGCCAAAGATAAAAGTTAAACAGCAGAACAGAGAAGTCAAAGAACATTTAGAAGTTTTGGTTTGATCTCTTTTAGGGAAACACTAGATAATGTGGTTCTTTATATCTAAGACCAAGTGAGGAGAACAGAAATGTTTGGGGCTACACTCTTGGACAATACTTAGGGAAATGGAAGGTCATTTGATGTTGGCAGTCATCTATTTTTTTGAAGGAGACATCCTAGGAGTAGATGGCCTCTCGGACCTTTCGGTCCATAAGCTGGCTTTGAAGGAGACATCCTAGAAGCAGATGGCCTCTTGGACCTTTCGGTCCATAAGCTGGCTTTGAAGGAGATATCCTAGAAGCAGATGGCCTCTTGGACCTTTCGGTCCATAAGCTGGCTTTGAAGGAGACATCCTAGAAGCAGATGGCCTCTTGGACCTTTCGGTCCATAAGCTGGCTTTGAAGGAGACATCCTAGAAGCAGATGGCCTCTTGGACCTTTCGGTCCATAAGCTGGCTTTGAAGGAGACATCCTAGAAGCAGATGGCCTCTTGGACCTTTCGGTCCATAAGCTGGCTTTGAAGGAGACATCCTAGAAGCAGATGGCCTCTTGGACCTTTCGGTCCTTAAGCTGGCTTTGAAGGAGACATCCTAGAAGCAGATGGCCTCTTGGACCTTTCAGTCCATAAGCTGGCTTTGAAGGAGACATCCTAGAAGCAGATGGCCTCTTGGACCTTTCAGTCCATAAGCTGGCTTTGAAGGAGACATCCTAGAAGCAGATGGCCTCTTGGACCTTTCAGTCCATAAGCTGGCTTTGAAGGAGACATCCTAGAAGCAGATGGCCTCTTGGACCTTTCAGTCCATAAGCTGGCTTTGAAGGAGACATCCTAGAAGCAGATGGCCTCTCAGACCTTTCAGTCCATAAGCCGACTTTGAAGGAGACAGGACTAAGTTCACACAAGTCAGGTAGTATAAACACAGGTACCTGCTGGATTGAAGTCACAGCCGAGGCCCAGCCATGGTTGTACTCCCGCACCATGCGACCAGACTCCAAGCTCCAGAGCTGCAAGGTTCCCTGTTGGCTCCCCAGCAGCACTTTGTTGAGGTAGGTCAGGGGATGGGTGATGGCAGTGATCTGGAACTGGGCAGGATCAGGTCGGAGGCTGCAGTATTGCTCTGCACCACACAGTTTGTGCATCAGGCTACCAAAGTCTACATTCCCCGTACAGTTGTTTCTTATTCCCTTGTGTAAAGATTACACTAATTCCATGATGATCTCATGGAAAGGGGTGTAGAGGTACAGCTTTCATTGATCATGACACCGTAATCCAGGCACATTTTGGTGAAAGTCCAACTTTGCCTGTAATTTGAGGCCGTTCCTAACATGGAAGCAGACACCTTTACTAACATGAGTACAGACGCAGCTCTTCCTCTGTATCCCCGGAGAGTCCCCATACAGTAGAACCATGCTGTAAAAGACATCTAATTGCAGAGCCAATGTGTCCTTTAAGGAGAGGTGTCCTCTTATCAGAAAGTTTCAAAAGAGAATAAAAATGGTAATTTTGTCAATGAAAACTGTCCTTTACTGAGAGGTCTCACCTAGCACGAGTGTCCTCTCATGGAGGTTCTACTGTACTATGATAAATTTGAATGCCGTCTGTTATAAGATTTGAAGCTATTTTAGATACATACGATTCTTTTTAAAATTAAACACTTTTTTACTTCCTTTATTCATCATTACAGTAAGGGTAGTAAAAAAGTTTTAATTTTAAAAAGAATCATATGCATCTATAATAGCTTCAAATCTTATTCCCTATACTGTTTCTTTGGTTTGATCTCTTTAAGGAAAAAACTAGATATATAGTGTGGTTCTTTATTTATAACACACACACACAAAGCCTTTATTAAGATGTTAGTCTTATACAGATTCTCCGTACAAGTTGCAATAACAGGAAAAGAGCAGCACAGGAAACCAGTAGTTCCGCAACTATATACAATTTTTAGTAATAAGGAAAAGTAAGATTTAATATGAAAGGTCGACGCCATCTTCAATTCCATAAGCGTGGAGCAGAAATAGGGACTAAGTTAATTTATAACACCAAGCAAGGAGAACAGAAATGTTTGGCCCTAAACTTTTGGACAAAACACAAGGTAATAAGACCAAATCCAAAAATATATATAGTGTGTGATGTTTCAGTAACAGCGTTGTTACCATCTTCAGACAAAAGTACTGAATGAGAAATTTTACCCCACAGCATGGTTTAAATAGTTACTGAATAAATTTCTCATTCAGTACTTTTGTCTGAAGATGGTAACAACGCTGTTATCAAAACGTCACACACTATTTATTTATTTGGATTTGGTCTTATTACCTTGTGTTTATAATCTACTAGACGGGTGACCCGGGCTTCGCCCCGGGATTGACCCGTGTGCATATCTACCCGAGTGATATATATTTAGATAAGATTTTTTTTTAATAATTGTTTGTTATTAGCATTATCTATTTGTTTGCATCAGCATAATTTAATCTAATCTTTGATAGAGGGCACTGTTTGTGAGCTAAGTAGAATAATTTGAATATATAGTTTTAATAATTGATTTATATATTTTTTAAAATAGCCTATCGTCTTCCCCGTATTTTTTTTACCTATGTATGGAAATTTTGGTTTGAATTAGTGAACTACTGCGAATTTGTATACCGGACATACAAACAAACAAACATACAAACATTCATTTTTATATATAAAGATAATCCAAATTGTGCCTTATCACCTCTTGGACAAAACTTAGGGAAATAAAAATAATTTGATGTCAGCATTTGTCTATATTTTTGAAGGAGACAGAGGCTGTTCACACTTGGTTATCACATGTGTTATCAATAAAGGTAACTGTAATATCTTTCAGAGTTATTGTCTGAAAGTTCATACATCCTCAATAAAGAAACTTGTCGCTTTCACCTTTGATCTCTTCCTTTTTTTTGCTTATCCCTAGTACACGTGGTACAAGCCAGGATGATCAGGGTGGCTAGAAGAAGGCAACTGCTTTTACTGTAAAGGCCCCACATGTCTACACCATAGATATATCTATTTAGGTGAGACATGTCGTTGTTGAGTAGCGAGGCCATATGAAGGGAATGTTTCTTTATCATCACAAGGTAATAAGACTAAATCCAAATAAATAAATAGCGTGTGACGTTTCGGTAACAGCGTTGTTACCAAAACATACCACACTATTTATTTGGATTTGGTCTTATTACCTTTTATATATAATCCAAATTGTGCCTTATCAAAAACCTAACACTATACTGAGATTAACAGGGTGAGTGAAACACAAGAGATTCTGCTACCGCCACTTACCCTCATCCCGGATATTCCAAACATTGAGGCAGTTGTCTGTGTCCACAGAGATGAGATGTTGTCCAAACGGCATCAGCAGGTGGATGTCATGTTGATGGCCTTGGTACCTGTGTTGAATCTGTATCACCCACAGGATTTCCTTCACTTAATGGAATGGTACAATACACAACACACCTGGTACAGTTAAACCTGTCTATAGCTCTTAGGACTCACCAAAATAGGGTGCTATAGAGAGGGGGTGCTATAGACAGGTCATTTTTAATGTAAATCGAATCGTACAATGTATTTAAAATCGGGCGCTATAGAGAAGGAGGCGCTATAGGCAGGTTTAACTGTATATCCAAATAAATTACCATTTGAAAATAGAGCAACCCCTAAATAAATCTTTAATTAAAAAAAACATATATTGGATTAAAAAATCATTTATTTTACCAATATTTCAGTTGGCTGAACGCCAACCATATAAAATAGGCATTATTGATAATATACTAAATATTCACACCCTTATTTTACAAAATTTTGTCCATAATATAAATATATGTGTCAATTTTTTTCTCTCCCCATTGAATATAAGAAAAAATATTTTTGAAACTTAATTCTATTGACGTTATGTGGCGCTGAGTTTGTTGTTGACACACATTAAATACGTTATAACACCTTGATAAAGGTTGGCGTTCAGCCAACTGAAATATTGGTTAAATAAATGATTTTTTGATCCAATATATGCCTTTTAAATTATAAATTACCTTGTAACAAATGAAAGTATTAAGACGGTAATGTTTCTTTTCATAAATAAATCAAACTTCTACTGTCCTTACTACAATGAAAAAATATTGGGAGGGCTTGGCTCATCAGTGGTGAACCCTCCCAGCGGTTTGCCAAATTAATCCACCAGACCGCTTCTTTATAGCTCTAATACTATATTGGATCATTCTGCTTATATATGCTACACTGAAGGATGGAATCTTAGAAATAGTATTTAAGCAAACTATGGACATAATCTTTTAGGACAGTAGAATTACATTTAAATTACCTTATGTTTATAATTTATAATCCAAATTGTGCCTTATCAATAAACACACCTCTTACTGAATGTTGGTGCTTTAATTGGATAGGGAAAATGGATAAAATGGATAAATTTTTGTGATGAAAACTGTTCTTTGTATATACAGTAGAACCTTGTTACAACAACGCCTTTTATAACAGCATACACTGATGGACAAAACTTGAGGAAGTTTAGGATCTTAAGCATATTACCACTCCTTATTTGCTTATATAACGGCAAATTTTCCATACATGTAAATTTGAATGTTCTCCTTTTAAAAAAATATAATAATAAAAATTTTAAATATATACATGCTAAAAGGTACAACTTCTTCAAGTTTTATCTATGAGTGTAATTCTAAGGTCCAATGAGTTCATTCTCCTTGAGCTGTTTGATGATAAGCAGATGCTTCTCCCAAAGATCCTGTTTAGTGCATCTGATGTAAGCCAAAAATTGTTCTGGAGCTGCAGGTGCCAATCTACATTTTGGCCAGGTGGGGTAGATTTTGTTGTTATTTTCTATCTTAAATGGCTTGATGGTTTTAATTGTGATTCTAGTGTGTAAATATATACAGTAGAGCCTCCATGAGAGGACACTCATGCTAGAGGACACCTCTCTATAAAGGACACTTTTCATTTGCAAAATTACCATTTTTACTATTTTGAAACTCTCCGGTAAGAGGATATCTCTCCCTAAAGGATATTTTGGCTCTGCAATTAGGTGTCCTTTACAGGGAGGTTCTACTGTATCTATCTTTTGAACCACACTAATCGTTGTTTTTGTTTCTTATCCCCTTGTGTAAAGATTACACAAATTCCATGGAATGGGGTGTAGGGATACAGCTTTCGTTGATCATGGCACCATGATCTACACTAATCCTTATATAGGAAACCTCATTAAGTTCCCCCATCTGAAGTCTCACCTCAAAGCCTCTTCTCCAAGCTAGAACCAGAGGGCCATGGGCCGTGTAGACGTGGAAGTGGTCGACGGCCATGGCAGTGATGTCATCCTCCTGGGGGGGACCTAGACACAGCTGGTGGTCAGCGCTGCTCAGGTGGCGCAGGTCCTTCTACTTACTGATGCTGAGCAGCCGCAGGTTCTTGACCTGTACACACCCGTCCACAGTGAGCACACTTCTTTGTTCAACATGTGCACTACTTTTTAGAAAGGGGGTCAGTGGAAGGATGGTCTAAACCTTTGGTTTTCGACTGCTACGACCCGGGTTTGATTCCCGCATTGGGCACTTTTTTCTGATTTAATAAAAAAAAGCTCCAATGGCCCCCGATTCTTGCAAAAGTTCAACCCTACCAGTGAGTGCAAGTAACCAAACGGGTGTTCTGGCATATTTGTAAGTGCAAAGTCGAACTGCTTTTCACATATGTAGACATGTGGTCCACTTACAGTAAAAGCAGTCTCTTACTTCTACCCACCATGATTATCATAGCCTGTACCATGTGTACTAGGGTAAGCAAAAAAAATAAAACATTTTAGAAAGGAACAGCTTTATATAAAATATTCCACAAATGACCAACTCTGTCTCGAATCTAAATTGACTTTTGCCTGTCATAATCCAAAATTCAATGAGAGATGGCCTCTCATGAGAATCATCCTGTAATTTAAGAATACAAAGTCTCTATACTATGTTTCATCTTTTCATATAGAGTAACACCTCCATGAGAGGACACTCACGCTAGAAGACACCTCTCTATAGAGGACAGTTTCATAAGTATAATTAGCATTTTTACTGTTTAGCAACTCTCGAGTAAGAGGAGACCTCTCCCTAAAGGACACTTTTGCTCTGCGATTAGGTGTCCTTTACAGGGAGGTTCTACTGTATATTGAGAGACAATTGTAAATAACAACTACAAAGGTTATATACAGTAGAACCTCTCTGTAAAGGACATCTAGTTGTTGAGCCAAAGTGTCCTTTAGAGAGAGCTATCCTCTTACTGAAGAGCTGATAAACAGTAAAAATGTTGACGATGTAAACAGTCTTTTGTAGAGATTTGTCCTTTAGCAAGATTTTCCTCTACACTGTATTTATAAATATCCAAAAATATATTTAAATGTTGTTAGCTTCCATATCAAGTTTGTTCTTTGGCGACTATGGACAAAAATTCTTCTATTTTGATCTGTTGGTGATCATCTCTCATGGTTCATTTAGTGACCTTCCAGTAGCTTTCTTCCAGTCAACTCATTGTGTGCAGGTCTCTTTCTGTTTTCTATTTTAATATTTAATTTTAAAAGGTCCTAGAAACTGAGTCTTTGCCCGTTCTAAACCTGGATGTAAAAGGAGGAGGGGGAATAGTAACAAGCTCGCTAAAAAACCTGGGCTCAGCTGGCCCGGCTGATAGTACCCTGTAAGGCAAGCATGTCAAACTCGCGGCCTGCGGACCTCATGTGGCCCACAACAAATAAATTTGAGGCCCACCAGATAATATATTTTAATTAAAAAAAATTTATAAATTAAAAAAAAAAGTAGGAAAGATTGTAGCAGAAAAGAGATGCCAAATATAAAGGGAGAAAATATTAACTTTACTTTCTTTTTTCTTATTAGTATTTTTTAAAATAAACCTACATAAATGTTACTTTAAAAATTTAATTACTTGTTTTCTTTTTTTGCGGCCCACATAATCTTATTACTTTTATATTTGGCCCGTGTTAGGATTTGAGTTTGACATGCTTGCTGTAAAGGCTCCAGGAATACAGGATGAGCAGCGTTTGTACTCCATGTTAGGAGAGGCTGCATATAGCGTCTGTTCCTCATGTCAGAGGCGGCCATTTTATATTGGAGCTAAGTCGGCCTGCTACTAAGTAGTGCTCCCAGTCTTAATGTCAGAAGCAGACACATTCTACTTCACTGAGAGATAAGAAAGAAGAAGAAAAGGTTCTAGAAACTGAGTCTTTGGTATAGAGACAAATTATTCAATAAGAACCAGCTTTTCTATCACAAAATTATATAGATCAATGTCATATGACATTAGTCTGGACAGAAGGAAAAACTCAAGGCAATTCTAACTTCAGTATACAGTCGCCCTTATTTTTTAATCTGTAATTGCCTTAGTTTGTATCATTGCCCAGTGAGGTAACCTTCCTCAATATATGAAAATGTTGTTGTTTCGTATCCCCTTGTGTGTCGTGGTCGAATGGAAGGGCGCGACCGTTGTGCATGTAAGCTTCAAAAAATAACTTGTTCCACACTCGTGAACGCACGCATGCGGCGGCGTGCCGTAGCCTTCGCACGCTGGCTCCCACATTTATTTTGTACAGATTTATAGATGGGTGAATTTGTATTTACATTTTAACATATTAATTATGGCGAAAATATATTATATCTTTTGGGCATTATATATATTATGACAGATATATATATATACAGTTAAACCTGTCTATAGCACCACCTCTAAATAGCGCCTTCCTCTCTATAGCACCAGATTTTAAACATTGAAATGTAAACATTTTACATTAAAAGTGACCTGTCTATAGCACCCTATTTTGGTGAGTCCCAAGAGGGGGAGCTATAGACAGGCTTAACTATATCTTCTATATATATGTAGGATGGTTGTTGATGTGCTGTGTTGTGTGGCTTGTGGAAAGGCTGCTGATAAAATTATAATTAAAATTAATTTATTTTAAAGCAAGAGAAATTAAAAAGAGAAAAGAAACAACGGTTGGAGTAAACGACCGTTGGAGTAAGCCTACATGTTTTCCGCTAAAAAAACCAGCGTCTCTGATGACGTCCCACGCGCATGCGTAGTGAAGTGTTGACGCCCGCGCATGCGTTGAAGCAAAGTGTAGTCGCCACATATATATAAATGAATGTCTGTATGTTTGTTTGTATGTCCGGTATACAAATTCGCAGTAGTTCACTAATTCAAACCAAAATTTCCATACATAGGTAAAAAAATACGGGGAAGACGATAGGCTATTTAAAAAAATATATAAATCAATTATTAAAACTATATATTATATGTTTGTTTGTATGTCCGGTATACAAATTCGCAGTAGTTCACTAATTCAAACCAAAATTTCCATACATAGGTAAAAAAATACGGGGAAGACGATAGGCTATTTAAAAAAATATATAAATCAATTATTAAAACTATATATTTTTAGTCAGAAAATGATGATGACGATATTGCTGTATCATGTTTGATTATCAGATACAAAATTATATCGGGAAAAAATTCCTAAAAGTAGAGACCACGGGTGAAACCAGTTCATTATTTTGTACGCAGGAACAAAATTCTAACAGAAACACATTCATTCGAGCAGAAAACAAAAGCCAGATCATCTTTCTATAAAAATATCGCTTCTCAGACGGCGACGAATAGTATTTGAATAAAAACATTTAATCGGGTAAAACCCGGGCGTTGCCCGGGTCATTCGGCTAGTATATATATATAAAAGTTATTTGAGTGGCATAGCTGACCATTGAAGACTTGCCACAATGTGCCGTTGGTCCCACTTAGAATTTTGCGTTGTTACCATCTTCAGACAAAAGTACTGAATCAGTACAAAGTACAGTATACAGATTCAGTACTTTTGTCTGAAGATGGTAACAACGCTGTTACCGAAACGTCACACACTATTTATTTATTAGGATTTGGTCTTATTACCTTGTGTTTATAATCTATAATCCAAATTGTGCATTATCAACACTTTTATTTGTAAAAACTATATACAGTAAAACCTCCATGAGAGGACACTCGCGCTAGAGAACACATCTCTATAAAGGACAGTTTTCATAGGTAAAATTATCATTTTTACTATTTAGTAACTTTCCGGTAACAGGACACCTCTCCCTAAAGAACACTTTGGCTCTGCAACTAGGTGTCCTTCACAGGGAGGTTCTACTGTAGTGAAAAAAAAAAAGATTTTCAATCTTCAACATAATTATTTTCTACACATTGATACTTTTTTATTACCCAAACATGAATTCTCATCTTCAAAAGTGAAAGTCCTCGGGATGTTTTTGATTTCTTCCTTTTTATAATTCATCAACTAATAATGATCATTTTTGATACAAGTCCTTAGAACCTATATATGGAGAATAGAAGACTGGGAAAGAATTGGAATCTTTGGTTAGCAGATGAAGAGCCGCCCCATATTCTGTCAGCCATTATCATTATGGAGCCTCCTTCGTACCATCAAGACCCAGCAAGAATGGAAATCTGCTGCTGCACATGACTGGTACAGAGCAGGAGGGACAAGAACCAATTCTGTCCTCCCAAGAGAACAACAGTCTTTGATTTCCAGACTTAAGTCTGGTCATCTATGGACAATGACTTTCCAGAATGGTTGCAAGGTTTTCTCACTATGTACTAAGTGTCAACCTGCAACCCCAAACCACATCATTTGACTGTATTGGTATTGCTGGTCCCAATCCCGGATGTGAAAGGAAGAGGGGTAGCAGTAACAAGCTCGCTAAAAAACCTGGGCTCAGCTGGCCCGGTTGATAGTACAATGGTAAGGGCTCCTCTTCAAGGGATACAGGATGAGTCTGTACTCCATGTTAGGAGTGGCTTCACATGGTGTCTGTTCCTCATGTCAGAGGCGGCCATTTCATATTGTAGCTAAGTTACTGAGTAGTGCTCCCAATCTTAATGACAAAAGCAGATGCATTCTACTTTACCCAATTATTATGGAGAGCTCTACAGGCTTGATACCATAATATGAGATGATTGAGTGGAGATAAGAAAGAAGAAGACAAGAAAGTGAAAATTGTGCATACATTATGGCCGCAGTGCTGACAAAAGTCACTATAATGCATGTTTAGCACTAAAATGGTATTTAAACAATGATAAAATAATTAAATGGTCAATATAATATTGGTTATTTGATAGGTTGGGACATAAAAACATGGTCAATTATTACAAGTGTCAAATTATCGTTTACCTAATTGGTGAGGTTAGACTGTAGAGATGAACAGTTGGTTTTGTATAAATTCGACAGGTATCTCGTTTTTACGATTAATTTTCATCCAGAAAAATTTCCTGAATTAATGCTATTAACAATATAATGAAAGCATGTTTCAAACAAATGTTTATAGTTTCAATAAGTTCCTGTATGTGTTGTTTTTTTTTGTATATAGAGAATAAACACAAGGTAATAAGACCAAATCCAAATTAATAAATAGTGTGTGATGTTTCGGTAACAACGCTGATACTGAAACGTCACACACCATTTATTTATTTGGATTTGGTCTTATTACCTTGTGTTTATAATCTATAATGCAAATTGTGCCTTATCAATTTGTATATAGAAGTTGTAATATTGTTATTATTAACACAAAGCAATAACGTGCCATCTATACAAATAAAATAAAAGGATTTAAATGTGGCATGTATAGATGGCGCGTTATTGCTTTGTGTTAATTTATTCCTAACTGGCCTTGTCTTTATAGTTTGCTGAAGATCATTGCTTGAAGCAAATATTTGAATGTAATTCTACTGTCCTATAAGCTTATGTCCATAGTTTACTTGAAAACCATTTCTAAGATTCCATCCTTCAGTGTAGCATATAAAAGCAGAATGATCCAATACAGTATTAGAGCTCCGAGAAGCGGTCTGGTGGATTAAATTGGCGAAACCGCTGGGAGGGTTCACCACTGATGAGCCAAGCCCTCCCAATATATTTTTTCATCGCAGTAAGGACAGTAGAAGTTCGTTTTATGTATAAAAGAAACATTCGTGCTTTTAAATCCTTTTATTTTATTGTTATTATTGTATGATAAATTTATGATAAACAAATGTTTAGTATAGACATAAAAATATGTCCATCTTTTGATATTCTGACATCTTTAGTAAAAGTAATTTTACCTTTGTAAGCTATTTTTCTTTGAATAGCCAAATATCATGTATTAGAGCTCTAAGAAGTGGTCTGGTAGAGTAAATTAGTATAACTGCTGATAGGGTTTACCACTGATGATACAAACCTTCCCAATATTTGTTCATCATGGTAAGAACAGTAGAAGTTTATGTTATATGTAATAGAAACATTTATGCTTTCATTTCCTATATGTGTGTGAATATAACAGATACTGCCATTCAGTCTGTGTGATTTGCTTATTGGTAAGTGAAATACATTTTTGCAAAATTAAATGTCTAATTATATAAGTAGGGTGAATCTTAGTTTTCACAACATAAACAATGTGGTAGAAGTTAAGGGTATGTTCTGCCAATTCTGTTTAAAACTTGATAGGTTTTTGACATTGTAGCAAGAGAGAAGATTGAGAGAAGTAGGAAGTTTCTCTTCAGTATTTATCCACCTTGTTGTGTGTGTGTGTGTGCAATCGCTATTTTCCTAATTTATATTCAAACCATTTATAGTACCTCATATTTTTGTAATATACTTACGGAATATGTGTGAAAAGACTTTCCAACACACGTTACAACTAAATGTTCTTTGCGTAATTTAACGAATCTAGTACATAATGGAATTTCGTTTGTCACTAAACCCAAAACTCTATAGCCACTAAATATTTGGCTAGCCATATTAAGGATAATAATGAAAAATGTGACTTCTATGTGCAATAATTTTTGAAAACGTCAATTTTTTTCGTATTTTACGTTAATATATAAAATAAAACGTAAACGCACATGTTTAGCACAATTTGTTTATTATGAAAGTCTTTTCTTAAAGAGAGCTCACTTATAATATGATTGAAAATATTTTTTTTTATTCATATATATTTTTTTTTATATAATAAAAATTATATGCATTAAGATTTATTAAAATATATTTTAGTATAGTAAATTTAAAAATAAAACAAAACATCAATTAAGTTGTAGCAGCCTATTTATGTCTTCTTTCTTATCTTTTTTTTTCAATCTTTTAAAAGTGTATCTCTGTATATTATCGAGCTATATAATTGAGAGATATAAAAAGAGCCTGTTTTATTCACTAAGACTGGCAGCACTCCTTTGTAATAGGGCGACTTAGCTCCACTATTAAATTGCCGCCTTTATATGAGAAACAGATGTCATGGGCAGCCTCTCCTAATTTGGAGTACAGCCCTTCTCACCCTGTGTCCCTGGTCCTGTAGCCCTTGCGGATTACTATCAGCAGGGTCACCTGAACCCAGGTTTATTAGCGATCTTTTCGTTACTTCCAGGATAGAGATATCCTAATTTTTCACAGGGCCTGGGAAAAACAATGGTGAAATCCATACTGATAGAAACCCATAATCAAGACAAGTATATCATTTTAAAGCAACTTTTTCAATTACTAACAATTTTCTACTGCCCTACAGCAATGCGGAATTATTGAAAGCGTCTAGCTTATCACTGGATAACTCTCTCAGTGGTTTCAAGTGTTTATTGATAAAAATTCACCACTGATGAGCTAGACATTAACAGACCAATTTTATTGTTACCTTCAGTTACAAATAGTAAGATATATGTGTTCACAGAATGACTTGCTACTCCATATCCATTTTCGAAACTTTAAAATTTGTTACATTTTTCACACACTTAAAAACAAAATTAAAGCTTTGTTTTTAATTTTTTAACCTCGAAAAGTCAATATTTTCAAGGGACTCTAGAAAAAAAGGCTCTCTCTCATGTAAATTTTGAGTGTCCAGATTCTCCATACCACTTTCAGCACATATTACGACCAGTCCCCGTGGACAAGCTATAGTATTTTCAAGGCGAACTTCATCTGTTTACATATCTAGAACTTGTCATTAGAGCTTTGAGACTTTGGAAAACTCGTGACTGGAATCTAGCCTCTCGAGGTCTACTCTCGGGATACCACTGGCATGAAAATGCTACATTCTGTGTCATACTTCCTCGAGTCATATCTCTGTAGATAATTGGGCCTGGCTTATTTCAAGGAAGGTGTAGAAAGAGCTCTGGAAGTTAAAATTTCAATAAATTCAACAAGTTGTAATTCCCATGGAATTGTCAACATAACTATAATTTCAATTATCTAATTAATGAATCAAAGTATTTTAAAATATTTGGAGCATAGAAGTGAGCATTTATAATATATATAGAAAAAACATCAATTATATAATTACAAGGTCATCTTTCCATCTATATGTCTATGATGTACAACTTGGAAACTACTAGGAGTTGTAATTTGAAATTTTTTCAACTAAAGTTCTTGACATAAAAAAGAAAGAAATGCACAAATTCAGGTTTTTATCTCAAACCTCCATGGAATTACAAGCAAAAGCTGGCAAAATCATGATAAACCTTACTTTATCTGTTAGAATTAAGCAATCTGCTTCAAATATATTTATACGCGTATATTTATATTCATTATATTACCTATAATTATCTCTATAATAAATATTTACAAGTTTTCAAAAATTCAGGCTTTATTGTTTTTAAAAAGGCTGTGATCCACATCAAGTAATTATACATATTTTAATCAAATGGGTCATGGTTCTATTATTTATAATATTGGCCATTTTCGAAATGTTTCAAATATTTGAATTTTTATCTCGAGTGAGCAAGTTGAGAGTGCTGAAATAGTTACTTTTATATGAGTTAAATTAGAGCGCATCATTGCTGATGCCACACACACAACACACACAAAATTGATAGAATAGATATACACTATATAAAACACTATATCTTGATAAACAGATTTTAGACATTTATTCACATTACTTGGAGTTGACATCTATTTGTGAAATCAATTGTCTCAAACTTACTTTATATTTAGTTTCATTAAGGTGAAATTTGCTAAGGTTTGGAACTGGTTGCCATTCTAGTCCAGTTCTTAGAATGGGCAAATATTCTAGTATATATATGTCTCGTATATTTATATTGTAACATAGTATTTATTAATTTTATTTATGTAACATAGTATTTATTAATTTTATTTATGTAACATAGTATTTATTAATTTTATTTATGTAACATAGTATTTATTAATTCTATTTATGTAACATAGTATTTATTAATTTTATATATGTAACATAGTATTTATTAATTTTATTATTTTTTATTAACAGAGTGGTCATTTTATGTTTATATCTTGCGACTCTGCAAATTTCCCTCGTGGCTTATCTTTTGTTTACAATTCATAATTTGTCCTTGCCTGAAATAAATTTTTGTCTCCTCCTGAAGTTTTTGTCTTCCCTAATTTTCCACGTGGCAATATGTTATATGTTGTTTTTTTTAGAAAAAGCAAGTTCATGTGTAGCTACAAAATGGCGTGAATAAAATGAATACCCGGAAGACAAAGGAAGGATCGATGTGGGAAGTGGGAAGGATAGTATAACAGGTCATAACTCTTGCTAGAGTAAACAAGAGAGATTTATAAACATGTAGGTCGTGGCAGTCTCTAATTGGACACGGACGTCCTCCCTTCTGACGTTACTATTAAGATATTGCTCTGAGCCCAGGAGGCAGGAAAGTAGTTAGGTCGCCAAGACTAGAGTGGTCCCAGGAATCCCCTTAGCTTCACCTTTCCAGATACCACCCCCTAACCCTAAACCGAGGTATCCATGCACCTATGCGTGTTATCGTTTGTCTTCAGGCTAGTGCGCTTCCACCTCCGGCGCATGTTGGATGAAGATTCCACTGTGCTACTGTGACGTTGTCGGCTCCACTCATTTACAACTCCACTCATTTAATGATGATTTATTCATCAATTTATTTCTTATATACATTTCCTCATTATTTAATCAATCTGGCTGGCTGAAAGGAATCTGAGAGGTTTTTTTCCACATTTTTACCAAAGGAAAATTAACCATTTTTAATTTACTTTTTTTTCCACTTAGAAAATAATGATGATAATATCCCTGCATCATGTTTGAAGGATAAAAAAAAATATTTTGGGAACATTCACTCGAGCAGAACACGAGCAAAGACCCCATTTTTAGTAAGCAGAAACAGATTATTTCATCAAAACATTCACTCGATCATAATATGGGCGAAGCCAGGTCTAATCTTAAAACTCACAAAAAGAAATATAGAAATTTTTTCATTCCTGGCTATTCCAACCTCCAAGAAGTCTGAAAATTTGAACACTTGCATTGTTCATTGGACTGGGTGAGTGTTAAAAGTTTCATATTCAATGTAATCTGGAAGTAAATTAAATTTAAAATTTTGAAAATAAAATTGAAAATTTGTCAACTTGTATTGTCATCAGGTTCTAATAAGTGTAAAAAATTTCAGAATTCTACGTGCTCTAGAAGTATATACTAAAAATCGATTACAAGATTTGTGGACAGACATGGAGGCAAGTTAAATAAAATCTTTTAAAAATATAAAGGTCGCCTCTTTCATCAAAATAGACACTAAAACTAAATGCCATCTATTGACCGTCTACGCAAATTAGCGACTCATGTCGGGACAAAGCCACACTTTTATCTATATCTATATATATATAAATGAATGTTTGTATGTCTGTTTGTCTGTATGTCCGTATACAAATTCGCAGTAGTTCACTAATTCAAACCAAAATTTCCATACATAGGTAAAAGAATACGGGGAAGACGATAGGCTATTTTAAAAAAATATATAAATCAATTATTAAAACTATATATTCAAATTATTCAACTTAGCTCACAAACAGCGCCCTCTAGAACGCGTGGGGATCTGACGGCGGCGCGCGCCCATTGACTGCTTTATACTCTTTACTTGGGTTTAGCTTTTAAATAACATATTTTTTCTCTACTTTGCCTATTTTTATTACTGTTTTATACTCTTTTCTTTTGTTTAGCTTTTAGAGATCTGAGATGCCTCCCAAGAAACGCAAACCTATTGGAAAAGTCCTACCAGAAGTGAGTAAAAAAAGAAATGTGCGAAGTGCTGAGACTGCTGTGCAACGTGAGCATCGTCTTAGGATTAATCGAGAAAGGGCCAGTACTTCGAGAGCGGCGGAATCCGTGGGACAGCGTGAGAACAGACTTCGGCAAAATAGAAACAGGGTCAGTACTTCGAGAGCGGCAGAAACCCCACAAGAACATACGGCCAGGATTCTGAATGTCAGGGAAAGAACTTTGGCCTCACGAAACTCGCGTGATAGACTTTCCAATTTACTTTTAGAAGGTTTTAATTATGATTCGTGCTCTGCGGTGAGGACCCGACTTGTACCTTTTGTAATTCAAAACTACAAAATGAAATCACTCACTATATTTTTGATTGCTCTGCTCTGAAAGAAGAAAGAAGAACCCTTATGCTCAAAACTGGGCAACTCTGTGCTTCACTTCCATCAATAATTGACAATATGACCCAGAATAAGCATATTGCTACGGCGTTTTATGGTTTCCACAAGTCCATATCTCAGAAGAAGGCCAAGTGATACTCACTCCTCAATTTCTTACTGCTACTCTTTTTGTGTTGATTTCTTGCTTCCCTCTTTCTTCTTCTTATTATTTTTTTTTTTCCTTTTCTTGTTTTTTTTTTTTTTCTTTCTCTTTTTACTCTGTATATATCGCTATTTCCGTTGTCTCACTGCTTTGTTCTTATGCATACCTCTGGTGAATCCTGTATAGGGTCAGTGACCCTAAATAAAGGCTTTTTTGTTTGTTGTTGTTGTAATTATGATTCGTGCAAAAATTACGAACAACACCCAATGATATTGCTGTATCATGTTTGATTATCAGATACAAAATTATAACGGGAAAAATTCCAAAAAGCAGAGACCACGGGTGAAACCAGTTCATTATTTTGTATGCAGAAACAAAATTCAAACAGAAAAACATTCATTCGAGCAGAAAACAAAAGCCAGATCATCTTTCTATAAAAATATCGCTTCTCAGACACAAAGTTTGGAGCGGTACGTTTCACAAGAGTGACATCCACGGCGCCAATTTATAATTGTAACGAATAGTATTTGAATAGGGTAAAACCCCGGCGTTGCCCGGGTCATTCGGCTAGTATTTTATATTATAAAATTTCCATTTATATTCAACTATATATATGTACAGTTAAACCTGTCTATAGCGCCCCCTCTTGGGACTCACCAAAATAGGGTGCTATAGAGAGGGGGGTGCTATAGACAGGTCACTTTTAATGGAAATCGCATCGCACTACGTATTTAAAATCGGGCGCTATAGAGAGGGAGGCGCTATTTAGAGGGGGCGCTATAGACAGGTTTAACTGTATATACTTGAGCAAAATTTTACAATTGTTTTCAGTAGTGTTATTTGTAAACATTTGAAACGTCAATTTATTTTCAGAAGAATAGATTCAGTAGATTTAGAATTTATTTCGTAAAAAGACCAATTTCAAGTTTCTCGTTGGGTTATAAAGATAATGATGATTTTGTAGATGTTTGCCCAAAAATTTAGTTTCAACAAATGTCAATTATTTTTGTATAGAATTATTATTCTTAAATAAAAAAATGACACAAGGCAATCCCTGAGATTTACTCGAGTGAATTTTTATCCAAGTGTATCAAATAAAATGTTTACAATTATTTATTATGATCCGAGTTTGCCCATGTTCTCCCGAGTAAATGCTGCCCAATGCTTCAACAAAATTTTTTATTATGCTTGTATATTATTATATTTCTCACTAAAATGTATAAAATGATTTTTAAAATAAAAATTTGAAATGAAACACACACACAAAAACGATATCATGATAAAATAATAATAAATATTATATTAACAAAAATCAGTTGGAATCTTCATGACCACTCTAATTAGAGTGATTATGAAATAATTATTAAAAATAACACTTCACCTTGGGAAAGGCCAGGCGAAACTGTGTCATGCTGATTCAGTATATAATATACTGTATATAATATACTATATATATATAATCACTTTCATATAATATTACAACTTTAAAATATTAAAACGGTTTGTTTATTGTCTTGTTTCATTCTTGAATAGCTTATATATTAATCTATATATTCAGCTACCTACAAAAATGCGAAATTTCCCAATGGTTAGAAAAGAGTAACAAAAATATTAATTTATCTTGTCAATAATTAATTCAGTAGGAAGTGAATGATAGCCCCGCGAAAATTGTTTAACAAAAGTTCGTTATGCAAACTTTCACTCGGGTAAAACAAACAGGGCGAAGCCGGGTATATTCGCTAGTGATAATATAAGACCATACATTTTTCTCACGACACCATGTTGTAAATAATTCCTCTTTGTTAGTTTTATTACTTTTAATCATAATTCAAATCATATATGTACCGATATTATTCCTCAACAAAAATCCATTGTATATCTGTGTAAGTTTGTAATATAATACAATACAAAAATTGGCGAAACCGCTGGGAGGGTTCACCACTGATGAGCCAAGCCCTCCCAAATTACGTATAGTATTCACTACAAATTCGCTAAAATTCTTATTATAGGGGGCCCCTGTACTCCAACAATTCCAGCTATATTTCACTCACTGGCGGTCTTCCATTGGACATTTCAATCAAAGCATATCTGGCCTTCAAGGAAGCATTGAAATATGGTCCTTTTGAAACACGTCCAAGGCCGCGCGCAGTTCACAATCCACCCCATAGAAAGCTACTTTAATTCTCAAAGTCGTCACCAGAAAATTCAACCAGAATATACACTGATGGATCACCAACGGTGTAGGCGCCGCAGTTATTCTCCCTACACCCCAATACAACTAAATCTCCATGATAATTGCACCTCCTTCCAGGCAGAATTACTCGCTACCCTATACACAACCAGAGATATTCAGCTCATCCAAAGACAACCAACAGCAATTGCTTCTGATTGCCTTGCAGCCCTCCACACCATTTCTAACCCAGAACTCCCAAAAACCCTCACTCATAGCAGAGATAGTTCACAATCTCAACTATATATAAATGTACAGCTCTGCTGGGTTAGAGGCCACAGCGGCATAGAAGGCAGTGAGCAAGCGGATCGATTTGCCAAGGCAGTAACTCATTCCAACCTGCCTCTATCCTATGCTACTCTATCCAAAAAGTTTGTTTGAGGTCGTACCGAGCAGTATTTATTCATTAATTTAAACTCATTAAACCTTTCTTTTTTTTTTTTTGAAATTTTTAATTTAATATTATGTTTATATTCGATTTTTTTTTTATTTTTTTCTATAGAATTTTATTATTTAAAAAAATTCAATGAATTTTTCTTAAAATTATTCTGTAGATTTTCATTATAAGATTTTTCATATTTTCTGTTTAACCTTCTCAAGTAGTATTCTTTGGGTTAACCAAATAGTCTGCATTTTCTAGATTGAATTGAAATTTGGAAGCGATGTTCAATTCCAGAAGCAACTCGCACGAAAATAATCGCTATGACAAGTTTGGCTCTGAAAGACCTGAGGATCAGAATACGAACATTCCGCAAAATAGAGAAGTTGAAGCAATACAGCCGAGAAATTGGCATATTAACAGAAGACTCTTAGGTTGGCAACCAATCCAGGAAAACATAAATGGTGTAATGAGACAACAGCAAAGAGATTCGGCCCAACTAGAACCATTAGAACATAATCATGGTGGTTACAGAACATCTTATGAATTCCAAACGCAAGAAACGTCCATTAGAAACGAATTGGGTCGAGATTTTTCTCAAAGGAATGCTAATGGAAATAATTCTCAAACATCTCGCAGAGAGATCCCTAGAAGATGCCTAGAAAATACTATACAACCTGAAGAAGAATTTGTAATGGCAATGGATTCGAGAAATACTCGAGAAAACCATTATAACGGGAATCGCAGACAACCTGGGTATGGACGATTATATACAAATCGGGTGAATTTTAGAAATGAGACATATTCAAGAAGGAATCGATATAGAGGTGAAGAAGCTCGTAGAGAACCTGAACAAAGAAGACGATACTTACCTAATGAGATCTCTAGATATAATAGAGAAGAGGAATCTCCAAGGAGACGCCGTCAAGGTAGAAGAGAACAAAGAAGACAACCTTCGCTGAGCCCCAGACGTCGAAGAAGACGATCTTCTTCAAGATCAAGTCACAGAAGATATAATAGAAGGGACGAAAGTCATTCACACGGAAGACGCAGACATCGCCGTTCTCTCTCTTCAGGATCAAGATTTTCACTTGAAAGGAGAAGTCCCCCTCGTCAAAATAGTCATTACCAAAGTCCTAGAAATGTTCGAACATCTGAATCTAGAATTCAAGAACAAAGCCCAATAAGTATACCTTTACTTGTAAGACAACAAATCCAATATCCTCCACCAACATATGTACCTTCTGTTTATTCCAACGGGATTATCCCATCACCCAACTTTCTACCCCACCATTCAGCCTATCCTCTACAGTACCAAACTAGTACTTCAGGAAATATTACGAATTTACCCTTCATTATCTATCCAAGCCAGCAAGTTATTGAGAATTCTTCAGCAACTTTTTCCGTTCCAACTTCCACTAATGCAAAACCCTCTATACCTTTAGATCCTATTGTACAAAGTCGATTACGGGAACTTGAGAATAATTTGATCACTTTGGAAAATATTACCGACGATATCGTGAGGTTTTCGAAAGACAAGAATGGTGCGAAATTCCTTCAGAATAAGTTACAGTATGGCACTCCTCAAGAAAAGAAAATAATATTTGAAGTTGTCGAAGTCCAGGCTATGGCGATTGTTTATGATAGATTTGGAAATTACGTTTTTCAGAAGTTGTTGGAAAATGTCTCTTCACAAGAGTGCAAAAAATTGATCTCCAAGCTACTTGGAAATGTAGTTTCCTTGGCTTTTGACAAATTTGGATGTCGAGTGCTACAAAAGGCTCTGGAACTGGGAGGTTTGGAAATGAATATTATGATTGCAAATGAACTGAAAGATTGTATCTACGAAAGTGCCAAACACAAGGAGGCCAAATACGTCATTCAGGCAATTATACAGTTTACAAATCCTGAAACTAGTGAATTTGTGGTTAATTCATTTAACGGTCATATTAAAGAATTGTGCGTGAATCCAGATGGCTGCCGAATGGTACAGTGGCTATTTGAACATTACACAGCAGAACAGAATGCCATTCTTCTGCAAGAATTCCACGCCTGTTCTGCTACTCTAATGCAAGATGAATTTGGCAACTACGTCGTCCAGCATGTCATGGAAAAAGGATCAACGGAAGATAAACTGAAAATCTTGCATGATATAAAAAACCATCTAATTCCTTTATCATTACAGAAGTATTCAAGCAACGTCGTAGAGAAATGCTTGAAACTGGCCCCTGCTAGTATTAGGAGAGATTTCATCCAGATACTCTGCGATAAGGAATTCTTAATTAAAATGGCCAAAAGCATATTTGGCAATTATATCGTGAAAACTATGTTGGAAGTTGCAGATGATGACCAGAAGGAAATAGTGCTAAATATGTTGCAACCCTATATTTCTGAAATCCGTAAATTAAGCCATGGAAAGGCACTTGCTGGAAAGATGATATCACTACTTCAACACTAATGGTAAGACCTCTTCCTCATACTTCTTCCTTATGTATATAATAAAATTTTATAATTATCAAATGTCTATATATAATGAAGCATTGTTCTTCATCCTTATATTATATCTATATTTGTTTATAAATATGTCGTATATAGTTGTTTAAAGATGTATAATATAAAGTATTTGAACGGGTGTGCCGCCAATTGCAAACTATAAACACCACTTTAGATATATGAATATTTGAATTAATGGTAAAAGCGTTACTCCCCTAATGTTAAATAACATATATATATAAATTTCCTCTTTATATGTAAATATTCTCAACATTAAATTTGAAGAATGTCTAAAAGATCAATGGTTAATAGATATATCTCTATTAAAAAGCTTATTTAAATAGAGATATGTTAATATTTGCCAATAGATAGATAGTTTTCCAAAAAAGGAAAATCTAAATAACATAATTATTCTCGTTGTAAAAAGCAAAAATATGCAAAATAATTCCTCCTTTTTTTCGTTCAACTTATCAATAAATAAACTTTATTAAAAAGGGGTCAAACTTTCAGAATGTCATCCCCTTATGAAAAGGAGATCCCTTTTTTTAAAAAATGATCGCTTGAAAAAGATACTGATGATCATTGAAAACGGCCTCCTGAATCCAGCACTTATTAATTTAACTACCGACTACTTTGATCTTTTATTTAAATTGTCAGCTAGAGAGATATATTTATAACCCAGGTTCCTGGAGCTCAGAACGCCAACTACCCGAGAAAAATTTCTCTTAGAGCAGGGAAATAATATTGTATGTTGGAATTATCATTGATTTTTTCTTAAACTTCAAGTGTCGTTTTACAATCACAGGCCGCAGTGTATTATATTGCATTATAAGTTACTTTATGTATTATTTACGAACAGAAAAATACGTCCAGGGTAGCCTAGTGGACATGGCATCTGCTCGGTAAGCGGAACATTGTGGGTTCGATTCCCATCCCTGGACACTTTTATTTTTCCGTTCATCATTACTTTTCATAATTCATACCTCATACAAAAAGGTTAGAAATAGTCAATATTTCACCTTGAAATAAATTTTGATTTCTCATTGAAAAGAAACTCATGCGGTGTAACTTCAAGTGTCGTTTTACAATCACAGGCCGCAGTGTATTATATTGTATTTATTTTTATATTAAACTTATTTATTTATATTATCATTCTGACTTTAAATTTTTGCATACATGTCTATTATGAAGCTGAATTTTCCATCACCTTGGAAAATCTTCCAAGAAATAAACTTGCTCGGCATCATCTCATAAATTGAACCTCCATTTTCCTTGTAAATAAAGCAATATACTGTACATCTGAAATTATCAACCTGGGTAGTTAGCGATTTCTGTACGCCATAAAAACTTGGGTTCAAAATCACTTTATTAGGTACCGCTCAACAAGATCAACCTAATTCATGATAATTGAAACAATGAATAATATGTGAAGGTTATTAACATATTAAACAAATTTTAACGCGAGATTCAATCCCGGTTCATGACTGTCGGGAATCGAGTGTGTTGCCCACTCGTCCACCGACACTTTTATCAATAACTTGGGTGAATCAAATAAATTAATCAATATCATATGAATTTCCATTATTGCAATAGGACAAATTTGCTCTCCAAGACAACCTAGGTTAATCTAATAAGAAAGAAAATTTTAATTTTTATATAAAATCTAAGCCCTACAATATTTTTTATATCTTATAGAAATACAATTTAATACACTTAAAAGCAAAAACATGTTAAGTTATCAAAGACAATCAAGCAGTAAAAACTGGTAGAATTCTCCAAAGAATTTAATTGGGAGCTCCCACACATATATAGGAAAAAATTATGCAAATTTTGAGAGGATTTTGAACAAGAAATCGGTTATTTAATATAAAAATAAAAGTGACTATATAGCCTTGAAGATAAAAATAAACGACCTCTACAGCTCGCAGTTCAGAAGGTAAAAATATCTAGACCGTTATTTTTTTACAGTAAAAACAACAAATAGATTTAGAAATTTGATTAAATTTGTGGTTTGGTATAGATAGATAGACGGAAACTTTATCTTAACTTGTATATAACAAATCTTTATAAAATTACTTATTTGTGTATGTATCATATGTAAATAGTTATTTTTCCTTCCTTTATTTAGTATATATATATGTGTGTAGTAATATATTTCAATATACACTATATTTTAATATGTAATATATATTATTGTAAATAGTATAACAGCCTCTAAATGTAAATGCAATTCAACACGCCAGCTTGACCATCATGTAATCCAAAATAAAGAAATAGAGTTTTATTGAGAGTCCTTGAAGAAAATTGAACTTTTTAAATGAATTTTCTCTCTTTTTAACTACTACTAGTTTGATAAAAGGTTAACATGGTTCTGTTTTTTCTCATCTTAATATCTTCAATTATTTCTCTTTTTTTTCTTATGATCCGCTTATATGACGCGTAAATGCCGAAGCTTTAGTTGTTATAGCCCTTATTTTTAAAAAATAAAAAAACCTTTTGATACCTTATTATATTCTTCATCCACTTTTCCTTTTTCTTCTTTTCCTTCTTGATCTATTTCTTTCATATATATGTGTGTAAAATAAAAGATATAATAATTCTATATATATACAGTAGAACCTCCCTTTAGCGGACACCCGCAAAGGACAGTTTTCATTTGCAAAATTATCAATTTTACAATTTAGCAACTTTCCGGTAAGAGGACACCACTCCCTAAGGGACACTTTGGCTCTGCAATTAAGTGTCCTTTACAGGGAGGTTCTACTGTATATATATGTTAAATTCAATTTAATTTTTTATTATATAAAAATATTTTTTCAGATTTGACCAAAAAACAAAAAGCTTCTTTATTATTATTATTTTCTTCTGTTGTAAATAGATTTGTTTTTTTTTATTTTGGGTTGGTTAAATGTGTGTTTTTTTTTTTTAATAAACTCATTTGCCAAAAATATCATATTATATAGTTAAATTTGTTTAAATAAAATAATCATATTTGCTAATAATTGATATTTATTCTTCATTTTTTTTGTAATTAAAATTTGCATTCGACAATCTAAACATTTACTTAATAATTTATTACTTTTTTTATTCTCTCTCCACCCGGAATATAAGATATATATATATATCGTAATTTAAACAATGTGATATGTAAGTAATAAAGTATGACGTCTTTTATAGTCATCTCAAAGTGACACCAGCTTGCCACCGGACACCCGGGGAATCCAGGGAGGGACAAAAAAGGGGCGTTGGTCCGGATGTTGACAGTTAGTTAGGTTACAGTGGATATTTTCGGACAGGCCCTCTGGGGCTAGGTCCGTTGTCATCTCACGGCGGCCCTTGTGGCCGCCGTTTTGGCTTCTCTCTGCCCCCGCGGCTTCATGCAGGACGCCGAGCTTTCCTCAGTTAATCCTCAACTTTCCCTGGTCCTGGTGCCACGTGAGACGTACTAGGAGAGCGTCTTTTGATCCCAAACCTTGTCCTTACTGTCCCGTGCGGACTTCCCATTCTGCGCGCCTTGCCACTCAACCTCGACTGCTTCCAACTCACTTGTCGGCTTACCCGGGTTTACGACATATATATTGTTAATTTCAGGCTAACTCTTTTTGTGTATGTTCTATTGTTGAATGAGGCGGATTCTATTTCACACATATACACTCGGATAAAAATTCATTCGGGTGAAACCTAGGCGTTGCGCTCTATACATTCGGCTATTTATGTATATTTCGGCCAAATAGGACATTGTTCTATTATTTAAAATTTATAACAAAAATTTAACAATTATCAAAATAATTGAATTATCATCGCGAGTGAACAAGTTGGAAATTCAGAAAATGTAAAATTAATATAAATCTATTGTATATGACTGCAATAAAAATGAGGGTATAGGGTGTGTGACTGATCAGATCATATATATACAGCAGAACCTCCCTGTAAAGAATACCTAATTGCAGAGCCAAACTGTCCTTAGGAAGAGGTGTCCTCTTACCTGAGAGTTGTTAAATAGTAAAAATGGTAATTCTGCAAATTAAAACTGTCCTTTGTAGAGAGGTGTCCGCTAAAAGGAGGTTCTACTGTACATATGTCATAATTTGCATCATACCCAAGAGGTATAATTTATTTTTGCCAAAATAAGTATGTTAAACTGTAAATATGTTAAGCTTGTGTTAAAATATAAATTCATCCATCTATAAATGCCCTGTACAAAATAAACGTGGGAGCCAGCGCGGGCGAATGCTACGGCACGCCGCTTGCGCGCGCTCACTTGGCTGGATTTATTTTCGAAGCTTACATCATAACGGTTGCACCCTTCCATTCGATCACGACATATATATTGGGATAATATATAGAAGAATTAAGTTAAACCTTATATCGTGATATTCAGAGTTTAACTCTATTCAATTTATATTTGGTAAATTAAAAATACGTTAGTGAAATTTATATTCTTTACAAACTTAATTTTAAACATTATTAAGGTAAAACTTCAGCTGGCTTAGAACTGACTGTCTTTCTAGACATGTTTATAGAACAGGCTAATATTCTAGTATCCATATAAAAATATATTATATTAACAAACATATTTCAGTAAAACATGTTATCATAACATTTTATCACCCAAAAACGAGAAATTCAGCCTTATATTTGGCTTTTTCAAATTATAAGGTCTAATTATTTCAAGATCTATCTATAATTTTACTCTGAAAAGTGTATATTAGTTTTTGCTTTATTTTTTTTGCGAATAGTCTTTTTAATAGCCTATGTTTTAAACTGCATCTATACACCTACTTAATACAATTATAATAATTAAGAGTTTTAAGGTAAAAGAGGTAGACTTTGAACTTTCCTTTTATAGAGATATAAATCTTGGCTTCGCTCGTGTACTGCTTGAGTAAATGTTCCCTGAATGGTTTTTTGTCTATCAAAAATGATACAGCAATATTTCATAATTATTTATTGACTAAAAATATAGGTAAGTTAGTCCAATACTTGGTTCATTGGGTCTGTTTGATTTGAGAAAGAGGTAGGAGGATTAGGGTTAAGCTCTGCTTTTCGTAACTGTCTGCTAGTGCTGCCTTCTCTGCTGTTAGTGTCAGATTGTTATTTGTTTTAACGATCATTTCTTCTTTCTTTGGGTTTGTGTGTGTGTGTGTGAGGCGTTGAATAGTTTATCAAACTGTTTGATCAGGCACGTCCAAGTTCTCCATGTAGGTGTCCCACCTGGTGTTGTGATGTTCCATGGTTAGTTTTGCGATTCTCTTCGTGCAGATAGGTAGGCTTTTTTGTCATCGGGGTTACAATTTTTTTATTTTTTTCCTTAGTCTATTTTTTTTTCTTTGGTGTGGGC
Source organism: Cordylochernes scorpioides (assembly GCA_030710605.1). NCBI lineage: Eukaryota > Metazoa > Arthropoda > Arachnida > Pseudoscorpiones > Chernetidae > Cordylochernes > Cordylochernes scorpioides. The sequence goes on along the minus strand of CP092884.1, from coordinate 6,353,770 downwards.
TGAGAACCTTCTCTCAAGGTCTGGTTCCTTGTATTTTGTGGATTTTTGTAGATTTTGAATTATTTGTTCCCCCGATGGAGGCTATGGCCTCGTTTATTTCTTTCGGCGTTTCTTCAGTGAGTGCTGGCGGTTGAGAGTTTTCCATTTGACATTTTAGCGCCCAGTTTATGATTTTGATTTTTGTGTTCGAGCGGGCGATCTTGTAGAGTCTGGTAAAATGAGAATAACTGGAAAGTGATCAGAAGTCATTTCGTGGAGGACCTTTGAAGGAACGGTCTGACTCAGGTTTTTTGTGGATAGCGATTTCCAGGATGTCGGGTGGTGAGTCATGTGTGGGTTCGTCTGGTTCAAGCCTTCGATGGCCTTCTGTAGGATCTTTCCGTTTAGGTTAGTGGAGAATGAAATCCAGGTGGGATTCTTACAGTTGAGGTCCCCGCTAGGATTTGTTGGAGTGCGTGTTTTGAAAAAAAATTAGATACCTTTTGGGTCAAGGGGCGTTTGGTGGCTTGTAGCTGGAGTATATGTTCTTGGTTGTTCCATTTTTCTTTAATATCATTGTTATTCCTGCGATTTTCAAGAAACACGAGAGATCTGGAAAGAATTCATCCCTATAATTTGAAAATAGTAAAATATCAGATGAATTTTATTAATTTATTTTTCATAAAGACTGATGCTAATATTACTGCATATGTTTGTTAATAATACATCCTAGGAAATTTACATTCCAGGAATATTTCATCCTAGTAAAATTAAAATTAACCAAGTAATAGACAAATTTATCGTTTTTAGGTATTAAACGATGATGAAATTTTGCTGTATCATGTTTGATCGACAAAAACAAAATTATTTCGAGGATAATTCACTCGAGAAAAACATAGTAAAATCAAGGCCATCATTTTTAATAGGCAGGAAAAAGATTCATTCAGTGAAACATTCACTCAATAGAACACGAGGAAGAGAGGCAGTTCCAGAAAGAGAGATGCAGTTCCGGCAAGAGAAGCGGCACCAACGAGAGAAACGTGACATCAAGGCGACAGGACCGATGGTGTCGCGTATAAGGCCTGAAAACTCCTACAACCTCCGCCAATAGATGGCGCCTTCACCTGTTTCCGATCTGAAACTGGTCTGGGAATCGCCGACTGCTGTAGTCCTGTTTCCTGGGGCAAATTTTTGTAATTACACGTTTATATTAGCCAAATATCAGAGACTGAATTGCTTATTTTGGGTTCATAAAATGTGATGTCAATATGTATTGCTAAATTATGTTTGTTAATATAAAATGCATCATCATAATAATACTAGAATAATATAGCCTGTTCTACAACAGGTGTAGAATGACAGCCATTTATGAGCCTCATTAAAGTTTTACTTTAATAAAGCTAAAAATAAAGTATGCAAAAGTGTCTATATATTTCACAAATGGATTTTTAATTTACAAAATGTAAATTAATATGGGAAAACTAATCTTCACGATATAATGTTTGACATAATTCTTTTATATATTCTCCTAATATATATGATTACATATGCCATCCAATATCCTCATTTTTATTCTAGTTATATAAAAATGAGTCATGACAATTGAAATTTTTTGAATTATGTTTTAAAATATGTCACTTATAAAAAATAATAGAACCATGGCCCATTTGATTAAAATAGGTATAAAAAGCTGAGAGTAAAAGGGCAGCTCCCAGGTTCATAACTGAGTGAATTTTTACCTTAGTGTGTATCTATAAAATGTTGTTTTAAGTTAAATATTATTCGCTATAATTATATTTAGACCCTGTTTCTCGCCCAGGTTCTCCTAGAAAGTAATGTTTCCCAAAAAATAATGCTTCAATAAATATTATTTTTTAGAATATATTTAATTATCCTTTTCACACAATCTCTCTTTATCTTTTGGCACTATATAATATTATATGAACCAGGTGATAAAAGTGGATTCAATCTCAATATCTCTCTAAAGTTATAGGTAATTTTAAAATAAAAATTAAAAATTAAAAAATGATGATAGTAATATTGATATGTTAATTTCAATAAAGATGACTATTTTTAAAGTTAAGATTATATAATCATTGAAAAAATAAATATCATTTATCAAAATAATATTCGTCTGACAAACATTCAATTGGGAAGAAGCGGGCGAATCCAGGTCATTCAGTTAGTGTATGATAATTATGAACATTTAATAACCATAAATTATGCAAAATTGTTTGTTATTTATATACTTGTAGGGTATTTAAATAGTCTACATTTAATATATTTATTCAGCTATAAACATGCAAATTTTCTAATGTTTTTTTTTTAGAAGTTTTGATGCAGAATAGTAGAAATGTTGCATGAATTTATATTTTGAGGAATAAATTCAATAGTTTTATTATTTATTTGTAAAAGTTAATTCCTCATAGAGATATTAAATATGATAATGATGGTATTAATTAAACATCATTGAATATCATCTTAACTTTAAAGATATTTTAAAATATGTCAATATTCTTCTGGAATGGATGTTTGTCCAAAAATATTATTTGAAACAAATTTAATTATTTACCAATAAAATTATTTAAAAAAAAAGCTGTATGACCTTCTGGCAAATATTCACTTGGGAATCAGCGGGAAGGGGGGGACCTAGGTTATTGGGTTTATGTCATATCTTTATACGATTTCTATATATTATCTTTTAGTCTCTATTCTATATATTGTATTTAATATAGTAACTGCCTTTATAGATAGAGCCAATTAACGCTGCACAGCGTTAGAAAAATTACACATTTATTATGGCTCAATTGTTTACAAACAGTGTTACCAGATATTTAACCAGGTTATTATTATATACAACATGTTTCCCTTTAATTTAAAGTCCGGGATTGTATCTTTTTGGTGTCTTCACCACACATCCACTTATAGTGGTGTATGCACTGCTTCCCTCATTGGAGTTTTTTACAGAAGTAGAAGTGACTAGGACTGACTCTTCAACTGAGGTTCTGGCAGGGGAATTCTCCTGGTTCCCCTTGATCACTGGATTGAGGCAATGACTGGCTGCCTCTTCGTTGTCCAACTAGATTACTTCTGTGCCGAAGGTGAAAATCTGTTCCAAGGAGCTATTTGAGTCCGCGGGACTGTTTTTTGGTCATTGAGGTACAGATAGCACCGCGCTGACGGGGCCAACAGTCCTAATATGTACGTGGTTGGCTTTTATTGATTAATCAATAATGAGTATTTGGACAATTCTGGAATAATTAATAATCAACGAATAGTTGATATTTAGATCATAGATGGCGCAAGCCTTCAACAACTTTCAGCTGCACGAAAAGGAGATGCCTTTATTTATTTTTTTATTTATGTACCTTTTATCCCAGTACAATTTCACATTAGTGCTATTTTTCACAAAGTAGTCATTGTTGCAGTTAAATTTTAATTGTTTAGGGAAAAGTTACCATTGTTGTGCTTAAAATATCATTGTTGCCAATAGAAGTCATTGTTGTGGGTAAAGTTTCATTCATGTGGGTGAAATTTCATTGTGTGGGATGATTTAGTCATCACCATGTATAGAGTTTAATTGTTGTGGATAATGTTTCAATGTTTTGCGCAGAACATAATTATAATTATTCTTTCCAAATATAAAAGTGTAATAATCGGCGTTCTATATAATGAAGTTATTATTTTAAATGGATTTTGAAATATACACACAAAAATTGAAAATAAATATTAAAATTATAATTTTTTCATTAAAACGAAATTTTTTTTAAAGCTGGAAAGTGCTATGCCTTTTAAAAAGTCTTTGAGGCTTCGAACTTTGAAAGTTATTTTTATCACTTAAAATCATTTCAAAACGTAAACATAACATTGTTTCGAATTTTGTTCGTGTGTATATATTTATTTCTATATATCGTTTTGTTTACCTTTGTTATAAATATGTATATAGTATAATTTTAAAATGTCTATTAATATTTTACCAAATGAAGTTATAAATAGCATAAGATCTGGTATTTCGATCATTTCTTTTGAAAATTGTGTTGAAGAATTGGTGCTAAATTCACTTGATGCTAATTCAACCTGCATTGCAATACGTCTTGATTTAAGAACCATAAATATTGAGATAATTGATAATGGAGATGGAATGGATGAAAATGATCTTAAATATCTTGGTGAAAGATATGCAACTAGTAAATGCAAATCACTTGATGATCTATCTAGATTAAAAACTCATGGCTATAGAGGAGAGGCTCTAGCTAGTATTGTTAAAATGTCAGCATTTGTTAAAATATTAACACGTAAGAAAAATTCAACTAAGGAAACCTATGAGAAAACTTTTAAGCTTGGTCAACATTATAAGACATCTAAATTGGATTTACAAAGGGCAAGTTATGGAACCACTATACAAGTTGTTAATTTTATGCACAATTTGCCAGTAAGAAGAAAATTATTACTGGAAAGATTAAGCATTGATAATTTGAAAAAATACATCCAAAAGATAATGCTACCATATCCTCATGTATCTTTAAGTGTCTATGATAATTTAGCAAAAGAATCCTCTATGAATATAATAAAATCATCATCAATTTTAGATCGTCTTTCATTAATCTACGGGCAAAAGTTTTTAGTTAATCTTCAGACATTTGAGTTTGATAAAAATGATCTAAGAAGCTACTGTTTAATATCAACCAAAGGTCATGATACTAATCAACTTCAGTTTATTTATGTCAATAAACGGTTAATACTGAGAAGTAAATTACATCAAATAATCAGCAATCAGATATTAAAACTCACCTCTCAATTGCCTAATCTGTCTAAAAAGACACAAGAATCTTTTCCTCTTTTTGTTGTGTTACTAACATGTTCACCAGAGATTTTTGATATCACTTTTGAACCGCAAAAAGCCAAAATTGAATTCAAAGATTGGGATACATTAATAAACTACTTCATTGATCTCCTGGAAGAATTTAAAGCACAAAATTATCCTGGGATCCCATGTGATGCCACAGAGATCAACGAACCTCAGACAAAGAAGCTGGAGGAGCAGCTAGAGCCCTCAAATTTCCCTTTCACCCTCACCTCTCTACCTGCAAAAAGAGCAAGAATAGATTCACACAGCAATGAAGAGAAAAAAATAGCCAACTCTGGAAATATCATAAAAAAGACATTCAGGCATATAAGAATTCCATCTACAGAACCTAAAGTTATTCCAGGGTTATCATTATTGAAAACTAAAGCAAAATTGGAAGAAATGGCTAAAAAATTCAGTTTCTCATCGGTAAAATCAAAAGAAAAACAAACTTCAGATTTTAAGAAGTCAAATACGTTTATTCCAGAACCAGCCCAGAAATCAAAACTACAACAGCATATAACCATGCCTCTCAAACCACATGCCTCTAGAAAACAGAAGACAACAGTTAAGTCACAAGCTTCAAACTCCTTACCTTCAAATTTGAAGAATCATGCAGACCAAGCCTCTTTTAACCAGGTTCCATCTGAGGAAAGGCCTGAGAAAGAAGTGAGTTCACAGTCAAATTCAATAGTTGAAGCCCAAAGCCCATCAAAAGAAAGTCCAAAGACTCCTGGACCACAATGGATTGCTTGTGTCGACCCTTCAACAGGCTCTGATGTCTACATCGAGCCATCCTCAGGAAACAGCTACTACTCACTACCTCCATCATCTCCAGAAATACAATCTCCTTTATTGGCCAGTAATTCCTCCTGGACCAAGAAAAACATTTTTGAGTCAAGGCCGGTTGAAAATTGGGGTGAAATATCAGATCTTTTCAATCACTGGCACAACCCGGTGTTTGAGAATTCTACCCAGATCCAGCCTGTCCTGCCTCCAAGCCAAGGTCAACTACAGAATCTCTCCAAGGGCTGTCTAGCTAGAGCCAAGGTAATTGGACAAGTTGACAACAAGTTCATTTGCTGTTTGGTGCCATCCAATCCCAAGCAATCTTCTTCAGACCTCCTTCTTCTCTTTGATCAACATGCAGCCCATGAAAGAGTTCGCCTTGAGAAGTTCTTGACTGAGGTACTGAATGAGGAACCCAACCCTGCCTTGCACTCTCCAATACTGGTCAACTTGTCCCCTGAAGAGATCCATAGGATTCCCAAGAGGAAGACCCAACTTGAGAGGATCAAGATGGAGGTGAGCCAGGTGTCGAGCACCACGGTGGCAGTGAGGCGGGTGCCACCTTGCCTCCAGTTCTACAGAGATTCCGTCCAGCCAGTGATGGCAGAGATCCTCAAGGAGGATGTGGAGCTGATCCCTCCCACCCTGCTCAACCTCCTCAAGTCTCAGGCCTGCCACGGGGCCATCAAATTCGGGGATCCTCTGGACCCCATGGAGTGTGAGGTTCTGATTGAAGAACTGGCGGACTGCAAGCTGCCCTTCCAGTGTGCCCATGGTCGGCCCACCTGCATTCCCTTGGTGCAACTGCCCCCCTCCCTCACCACCTGGCCCACTCCAGCCCCACACCAGCCAGGTTGACTGTAAGATGTCATACCCAGATACTTCAATGTGTGTGTGTGTGTGCACCAAGTCTTCACTCTGTACAATGTTCTAGTAACAAGATCTCCAGAGAAATTAAGCTAAAAGGAATACTATAGGGAAGTTCTATAAACGATTTATATAAATGAAAGTTTTTTTTTGTACTCATTCCTAATACACAAGCCATGCTAAACATGGTGGGTAGTTAATGACTACCTTATACTGTAGGTACACCCATGTTTGTACATGTAGAAAGAAGTTGGACCTATTTAAAAGGTACCAGACCTTGTTTGGTTACTTGCACTCACTGGTGAGGTTTGAAATGTGCAAGAATCAGGGGATCATTGAAACAGAAAGGATTGCTCAATGCAGGGTTTGATCCCAGGTTGGCTCGTACTATCTTTCTACCAACCCCCGAATGATAGCTTAAAACCATGAAGAGAAAGGCCATTATTTTGCCATAGCTCTCTGAAAGATTCACTCTATCTGATTTTATATTTTTTCTTTCAAAAATAACCTATTTTCTCAATAACAATTAGAATTAGCCATGGATATCTCTACATCCTAGAGGTAACCATGCCATTATTTCACCCCAGTGAGATTAATGTGAATATTTTCTGCCAGTCTTTCACTTTCCAGTTACAATGTTGCAATTGCCAGTACAATGTTGCTTAACAAGGTCACCTTTACCGGTCCCAAGCCCAGATGAAAAATCAACAAACTCGCTAAAAAACCTGGGTTCAGCTGGCCCAGCTGATAATTCCCTATAAGGGCTCCTAATCCAGGAATACAAGATGAGCAGCGTTTGTACTCCATTGTTAGGAGCGGCTGCACATGGCGTCTTTTCTTCATGTCAGAGGCAGCCATTTCCTTTGGAGCTTAATCGGCCTGCTATTGAGTAGTGCTCCCAGTCTTAATGACAAAAGCAGGTGAATTCTACTTCACCCAATCATTATGAATGTCAAATCTCCTTTGATGAGCTCTAGTCATCCCCAGCAGACACCATCTCAAGTTGACTTGATACCCTAATATGATTGAGCGGAGATAAGAAAGAAGAGAAAGATCTATACAGCATACCTCCATGATGGTACAAGTGCCCTAGCATTGTTCAAGGTATACAATAAAATAGGAACATTGAGTAAAATCAATCATTCCTCCAGGGAAAAGTGTCAGGGATGTTACTCCAACATAAGATTACATTCCAAAATCATTAAAGAACAAATATGCCTCACCTCCAATGTTGTACCAGAAAATAAAATGTATGAATTTATAATCCGAACTACCTCTCAGATCAATATACAAAAAACAGAAATAGAAAGAAGACAGACCAAAAAAAGAAAAGACACTTTTCCCTGGAGGAATGATTGATTTTACTCAATATTTATGCAAGGGGTTATTTTATAAAATAGGAACAGTAAAACTTGTTTACTTCAATCCACTTTATCTCAACAGAAAGTGGCATCTCCTTATCATGCAACATGTTGCACAATATGGAGATGTCTTTTTCTTAATTTATCCACTTTAGCCCAGTACAATTTCACATTTGTACTATTTTGTTCATCTCAACAGTTTTTTAAAATCTAAATAAGAACTACAAGGTAATAAGACCAAATCCAAATAAATAAATAATGTGTGACATTTCTATAACAGCGTTGTTACCATCTTCAGACAAAAGACTGAACGCTGTTACCGAAATATCACACACATTATTTAATTATTTGGATTTGGTCATATTTACCTTTTAGTTCTAATCTATAATCCAAATTGTGTTTTATGTCAAATCTAAATATGGTTTTATAATTTAAAAAAAATGTAACTGACTATAATTCAACAGCTACCTTAATTACAATGTAAAAATTGTGAATCTCTTGGGGTGTTGAATTAAAGAAGTTTGACTGTGTGTGTGTGTAAACACAAGGTAATACGACCAAATCCAAATAAATAGTGTGTGATGTTTAAGTAACAGCATTGTTACCCTTTTCAGACAAAAGTATTGAATGAGTAAATACAAAAGTACTGATATAGTTGATTCAGTCTGAAGATGGTAACAACGCTGTTACCGAAACATCACACACTATTTATTTGGAGATTTGGTCTTATTACCTTGTGATTCTAATCTGATAGGCACAATTTGGATTATAGATTATAAACACAAGGTAATAAGACCAAATCCAAATAAATAAATAGTGTGTGACATTTCGGTAACAGCGTTGTTACCATCTTCAGACAAAAGTACTGAAAGTTAGATTCAAATGAAATGTGTGTGACATTTCGGTAACAGCGTTGTTACCATCTTCAAACAAAAGTACTGAATGATAGAATAGATTCAGTACTTTTGTCTGAAGCTGTTAACAACGCTGTTACAGAAACCTCACACACTATTTATTTATTTGGATTAGGTCTTATTACCTTGTTTCTAATCTATAATGCAAGTTGTACCTTATCAAATTTGACTGTACTTAGAAATTGAAATCTAATGCGGCACATGACTGGTACAGGGCAGGAGGGACAAGCACCGGTTCTGTCCTCCCAAGAGAACAACAGTCTTTGATTTCCAGACTTAAGTCTGGTTATCTACGGACAATGACTTTCCAGAATGGTTGCAAGGTACTATGTACTAAGTGCAATTCTCAGCCTGCAACCCCAAGACATATTATTGACTGTATTGACTCATCCATTGGTGAGCTCTACTCTTCCCCGGCAGACACCATCAACAAGCTTTACAAGCTTGATACCTTTGTGAGATTGAGTGGAGATAAGAAAGAAGAAGACTGTACTTACTTCTTGGTGAGATATCAGATGCTATTGTCGCAGAGATAAAGCAAGGGCAAATTTAGGAATAATTTATTACAAGTGAAGGAATCAGCAGACATCATCTTGAAGAAAGAATCAAAGTTTTCAGCAATGAGTTTCATTTATTTATGCTGTAAATGCGGCAAGCTTCCGGACTATGATGTCCTGCAACAGGCCTGTAATGCCTCGATAAAGGTCGGCGTTTGGCCAGCCGAAATATTGGCAAAATAAATATTTTATTAAATCCAATATATGCCTTTTATTATCTAATGAATTAAGTATGGATTGCTCTATTTTCAAAACAGTTAAACCTGTCTATAGCGCCCCTCTAAATAGCTCCTTCCTCTCTATAGCGCCTGATTTTAAACATTAAAATGTAAACATTTTACATTAAAAGTGACCTGTCTATAGCACCCCCTCTCTATAGCACCCTATTTTGATGAGTCCCAAGAGGGGGCGCTATAGACAGGTTTAACTGTATACAAAGAGAGGTATTTATATGGAGAGATAGTCAATTTTTTTATAGAATAATTTATCGCAAGATAATACAGTAGAACCTCCATGAGAGGACACTCATGATAGAGTATACCTTTCTAAAAAGGACAGTTTTCATCTGCAAAAATACCATTTTTAATATTGAACAACTCTCGGGTAAGAGGACATCTCTTCAGTCTGCCACTGAGTAATGCTCCCAGTCTTAATGACAAAAGCAGACGCATTCTACTTCACCCAGTCATGATGGTTACAAATCTCAAGATCTACAAACTTGATACCCTAATATGTTTGAGTGGAGATAAGAAAGAAGAAGAAGGACATCTCTCCCTAAATGTCACATTGGCTCTGCAATTAGGTGTCTTTTACAGAGAGGTTTTACTGTAATAATAAAAAGGTGTATGTGTTTGGACACTGAGGCATCTAGTTTTTATTATCTGTTGATAAGATTCTACCCCTTGCACATATGGTCGCCCTCTAGCAGATTCAGAGATGATGGACAGGTGTCCCATGGAGCAACCTGTGGCTGAGGTTGTAGAGCTACTCAACAATATTGTCGCGGCTTAACCCTTCTGGTTCTTTGCGACGACGACGCTTCCTCCTTTGTGGTTCACCTACCCCGGGCTCCCGTTGCTCTCCCTCTGCAGCTCTACCCTGCAGACCACCCAAAGACCTCTGAGCACCACCACTCAGGCGGAACTCCTTTTCTCTAGCAGTATCTCTCGGCCTTACCCCTGGTGGGGGGACACGAGAGACTTACCAGAAGAGTAGCGACTGTGGTGTTGGCGAGAGAGTCATAACAGAAACTGGCAACAAGACTTCTAAAACTCCTCCTCCTTTATTGTCATCTTCAAACCATATTACATAAAACTCGAATATTAATCAACAGGTATTTACACTATTTTACATCCCAGGGCCAATAACAACGGATATTTACAAACATTTGCCCCAGGAAACATGACCACAGCAGTCAGCAATTCCCACACCAGTTTCAGATCGGAAACAGGCAAAAGTACCATCTATTGGCCGAGGTTGTAGGTGTTTTGAAGGCTCATATAAGCGACAATAAGATATCAAACACAGCCATGTCTAGGCCAGTGGAAAATTAACACAAACATTATGGTAGAGATAAAGGCTGCTTGGCCGGCATTCATATTTCTTTAAAATATTGACACTTCTTCCAGTTAGAGTTTTATTTCCTCAATGTTTCAACAAAAATCTTTTGTCTTCGTCAGGAGAAATAAAAAAAATAATAAAAGTATTTAGCAAGGTTGAAACCTCAGAACAATTTTCAACGCCTTGCAAAATGCTTTATTTTTATTTATATCTCCAACCCCGCCTTTGCCGGTCCCAAGCCCGGATGAAAAAGAAGGAGGGGGAGCAGTAACAACCTCCCTAAAAAACTGGGCTCAGCTGGCCTGGCTGATAGTACCCCGTAAGGGCTCCTAATCCAGGGAGACGAATGAGCAGCATTTGTACTCCATGTTAGGAGTGGCTGTACATGGCATCTGTTCCTCATGTCAGAGCCGTAATTTCTTTTGAAGCTAAGTCGGCCTGCCACTGAATAGTGCTCCCAGTCTTAATGACAAAGGCAGATGCATTCTACTTCACCCAGTCATGATGGTTGTCAACAGACACCATCAACAAGCTTTACAAGCTTGACACCCTAATATGATTGAGTGGAGATAAGAAAGAAGATTTATATCTCCTGATGAAGACAAAAGATTTTTGAATCTATTCGTTATTACAAAAGATTTTTGTTGAAACGTTGAGAAAATAAGACTTTAACTGGCCGAAGTGTCTATTTTTTAAAGAAACAAACATTATGGTTTTTATGTCGCTAATTTTGCTATTTTAATGGATGGGGAATGTATTATTTGATGTTCAACCCTCTGTATATTGTTGGAGGTTAAAACTTTATTGGCTTCTCTAGCTACAAGAAAATAAGACCTAATCTAAATAAATTAATAGTGTGTGATGTTTCAGTGACAGCGTTGTTACCATCATCAGACAAAATAATAAATGCAATTCTGAAAGAATGTGAAGGCCATTGCTGTCCGCGCTGAAAATGACACATTCCTATCTTCCAAAAAATTTTGCACAAGACAGATCAGTGAATATAGGGGCACGTCATGTGTTCAGGACCTTGTATGATGGATGGTCTCCAGACAGTTTCAAATTCTTTGCTAATGTCCATGATTATGGCAAAAGTTTTCCTCCAGAAGCCTGCTTTTCACCAATAAACTGAGTAATTTCGGCATGTTGTCCTTCTTCTGATCTGCCGCTCAAAAATCCAAATTGGTTGTTCGAAATCCATCCATGGCGATCAGCAAGCCATTGCTGTCTGGCCAGGATATATCTTTTACAAAGCCTTAGCCATGGTGTTCAACCTTAGCAATGATTGTTGGCAGAATTGTACGCCTAAGGCAAGAGTATGAGGCGGACTTCTTAACATGGGCGAGGAAAGTGACCTAGTCTAAGGCATTTGGTGAATATTCTAGCTAGAAGAGAGTGTAGATAAGAGCCTCCAAGATCTAGCCAAAGGGAACCGATGCCATTTGCCCCCCTGAGATTTTCTTCTATCACCGCGCTTTAGGGCTCTTTGACCTCTCATGGTGTAAACGCTGGTCAATCAGGAAACATTGCATGTGTGAATTTAAGATAATGAGATCTGGTATCCTGTTGGAAAAACTGATTAAGCACAGCGAGGCAGGTCTCTTCAGTAAAAAAAAGTAGAGACACATGTTCGAGAAGATTCAGACCTCTTGAGGAGCTGCGTCCACGAACTATAAAACGCAGTTGAAAACTCCTCGCCGAAGTTAAGCCAGAAATGATATTTTGCTTTCTGGATAGCTGCCTTGAGCCTGTTGTGACGCGCTCGATATGATACTAATAGGGCACATATTTTCTGACTTAGGAGAGTAACTACCAACTATTGAGCCCGCTCACCACAGTATGATGGTCTGAAAGTGTTAGAATGTCTTCGCATGGATAAATCACAGGCTACCTGCAGAATGGAAGTAACGGGTGTAGAAACATATTTAGGAGGGTAGTAACTTGATGAATAGATAAATTAAGGAAAGACTTGTAAAAGTCTTGCTTGCATGAGAATTCTACCCTAGTGGTAGTTTCCTCAGTGTTGACCATATCTGGAAAGTTGGCAATATTGGAGTGGGCCAGTGAAGGCCATTCCCTTAAGCAAGCTCCTTGGATAACTAGTGAACTGGATGACAATATAATATCAATGAGGGAAGAAACTCACGTAAAGTTTACAGGATGGTCTAGAAAATGGAGGTCATTTTTGTGGGCGAAATCTTCAAGGCTAGCTCCACTGGAGTCCAGCCTCGCACCATGCGCCAGGTGGGAGAATGGGCATTAGCATCCATACCTAGAATCATGGAAAGCAAAGTCCTGCTTATTAGTTCTTCCAACCATGGAAGGAAATCCTTCTCTGACCTCTGACCATACCAGCAATCTGAGCAAATTGTAATTATTTGCTTATCCAGGTAGATGACAATAGAGGTTATGGCGGTGCTGAGTGACTAGAGGAATGAGGTGAAGATTGCTTTTATCAACAATGCCTGATGATTTTTTAAGATTTTGAGTTGGAGAATACTTGAAAACCTAGAGGAGCCAGTAGAAGTTTGCTATAAGTTCTTGTAATAGAATAATGTCAGACTGTGTCAAGTTGGCTAAATTGGAAATCTCAAGAACCAGATGGAAATTTCTGGGCGTTAGCCTTCAAAAATATAAGAGCCTAGACATTGCTAAGGAGGCTGGAGTATTTTATCCTTCACAAGTTGAGGAGGTTGCTTTATGATTGGTGAAAGCTTCTGCTATTTTACTACAAAGGCAGCAACTATCTGTTTTGAGTTTGCCTAGCCTTGATCGCCTTCATTATCTGTAGAACTGCTATGATAGGTGGAATTAGCTGCTGGGCAAGCGCGATATCCAAAGCCACAGCATAAAAACATTGTTAAGCGAGTGGCTACGCTACACTCTTACCTGTGCCCAGATTATGGAATATCCCAGGATCTCAGCAATTTTACCGTCCACCCCATTTTTTATATCATATCCTCGACCTCATCAAACCCTGTTCCAGTGTTCTGCGTAGTGTTCCTGAAGCCTAGGACAACCTGGAAGTGTTTATACTGAATGGTTGAAGCTGATACTGTCGCGAATTTCATTATCTTGGACGTCCTTGCCAACTTTGAGCAGGCAGAATATTGAAAGGATCTTGGAACATTCATAGAAGCTTAGTCCTTTAGGCAGTGTGGATAACTTGGTGGCGAGCAGCTTTTCTCCCTGAGATGTTTTGGTGTGGAAGATCACCTTATACCGCTTATTTTGAGGGAGGCTACCACATCTTGGAAGACGCCAATAATGGTTCAGCGCCTTCTGGACAATCTTGAGGGGTTCCCTCGGGTTGGCCATGATGTCTATTGATGATCTGGAACTCGAGTATGGGCCAGGTTGTTGAAGGAGGCCTTGATTGTTTTCATTGACAGGCAGGCTTTACTTCCTTCGCCGCAACAGAGGCATATGAGGTGGAAGGAAGTGTGTTGGTTGGAGTCAACTTAGGCCCGCGCCTTTGGAGGCAACTTCCAGAAGGATCTCTGATGTCTTTGCAAAATCGAATAGCAAAGCTTTAGGGGTTATGTGTCTTTTTTGGGGTGGGTTAAGGTTGTACTTCACAAGTATGAAATCGAAAGAAAAACACTGTAAGTCATCAAGGTTGTCCCAGATGTTGAACATATGCTTAGCAGATGGGAAGGATTCCCCTTCCACACAGTGGAAACGCTTTTTGCGCGGTGGTTGGTTATAGCTGTCAAAATAATTCACATACCTATTTTCCTATTTATAAAGCTAGATGACATTGAACGACAAAGAGATATTTTTAGCCCTGGTTCCTGGAGCGCTGATGAATGATGAAGCTGAGGAACATGTATGAGGAATTGAAAATACATATAATTATATCTGTTGAATTTTCTCTCTTTGAATAATTAGAATAAATATAAAAAATATATAATATAATTAAAGATATTTAAAATACGAGGGTTGTCCGTTAAATAAGTTCCACAGAGGGTTTTCATACAGAAACGCAGGTTTATTTGCCCTGAACTATACATTTTCGAAAATATCAGACTTTTTTCATTTTTCTACATATTCCCCGTTTCGTTCTCGGGACACCCACTTATGGAACTCAGAGTCAAAGAACTCTGTCGCCTGGCCGCGTAGAAAGCCTAAAACCGCTTCTTCCAACTCGTCATCGTCCTGGAATTGGGTTCCACTAAGGTTTTTCTTCAACTCGGGAAGAGATGAAAGTCACTAGGAGCTACGTCCTGGCTGTAAGGTGGGTATGACACCAATTCCCATCCAAATTCTTCGATGAGGGCGGTGTGCGGCCGAGCGTTGTCGTGATGAAAACGCACCCCTTAGGTTAAGATTCCTCTCCTCTTTTTCTGAATCGCGCGTCGAGGTTGTTTTAAGGTCTCACAGTACCGGTTGGAATTGATTGTTGTCCCAAAAGATGGTAGCCATAAGTTTCCCGCAGAAAGCGCTTGTTTAAACTTTAGAGGTTTCAGTGAAGAAGTGTGCTTCCACTGCTTGGGTTGCTCCTTTGTATCTGGTGTGGTGTAGTGTACCCAGGTCTCATCACCAGTAAAGATTGAATCCAAGAATTCTTCTCCATCAGTTTCGTGGCAATCGAGAAATTTCTGAGCCGCTTCAACCCACTGCCGTTTATGGTCTTCAGTCAGCATTTTCGGAACCCATCTTGCGCAGACCTTTGAATACCCTAAATGTTCACGCAAAATCTTGTCGATGGTGGTTTTACTTGACATCAGGAACCAAATCGCAGAGCTTCCGCACAGTAACCCGTCTATCTTCAAGCATTGACGCTTCGACATTGGCAATGGTTTCTTCTGAAACCGATGGCCGTACAGCACGCGGTTCATAGTGGACGTCTGTTCGGCCGTTTTTAAATTCTCTGACCCATCTGCGCACCATCCCGGAACTCATACACCCTTCTCTATACACTTGACAGAGTTCAGTATGAATGTCCTTCGCCAAATTATTCTTTGCGGCCAAAAAGCGAATTACTGACAGTAATTCGCAGCTGGCGGGAGACACGAGGGGACGCTCCATCACTAACGGCTGCTGAGCCAAGACTAAGCTTACCAACGACGTGGCCTTGCTGGGAAATTGGAGTGGGGAGAACAAGCTACAAGCCCGCGCAATGGCTTGCGCCTAAAAGCGATCCTCATGACAGTGGTGCCCCGTGGAACTTATTTAACTGACAACCCTCGTATTAAAATATTTCATCTACAGAGAGTATAATAGGTATTATCTTTAAAACTTAAAGGCTTTACTGCATGTCAGCTACCTTTATGTGGAATTTATTAATGATAGATTTCTAGGAGTTTTTATCAAGATACCCGTTTCAGATATTGAATCATTTTCTGTGCTTTCCAGGCTAGTCCTTCATAACTCCATTAAGAGAGTCAGTACTGAAAAAATAGGCCTTCTGCTTGTAGAGTGTCAAGAGAAAATTTGACTCTACATATTTACCTATTATACCTGAAAAGAAATATGGAAAACTCGGAGAACATTTATGGCCAGGGAAAATTTCAATTATATTCTGCAATTTTGGGATGTTGTTTTTGCATAAATAATTTGAAATAAATATTTAAGAGAGAGATATGATGTCTTAAAGGTTTAAATACACCAGTCGTGATTTTTTTTTTGCCATGTTAAAAAGTGATGGCATATTTGTGGCTTATAAAAATGTGCACAAATATTATTTTAAATATAGTTTAACATATATTTTATTTTTGCAAATATATTTTCCTCATTGTTATTTTTTCAATATTTCGTGTAAGCTTTGCTCTAATTTGGGTTCTACAATTTATTTTTCTACTCTGGGTGCAACATCAATTTACATTAAATAAATAAAAAAGTCTCTAAAGCATGGTACCTTAGTATTACAAAGGATAATACTATATTTTTAATATGCTACTTTAGTAAAAGCATAATTATGAATCAGGTAAGAAAATTAGTTTCACCCAATATAGTAGTTTGGCCGGCTACACAATCGATATTTTCTATATAAATATTGTTGATCTTAGAAACTAGGGCAAAATGCGTTAGGCTTAACATTTTTCTTGATTCATTCTTGCATAATAGATAAAAATTAAGTTTAATACCTGTAGTTTATATTCAAAAATCATTTCCGCCATCTATATTTACTTATTTCATTCTTTTAAATTCAAATACAAATGTTGAACAAATGTATATATTAAATATTGAAAAATGGCCTTTTAAAACATTGGTTTTAGTTCTGTAGTAAGTATAATTAAAAGTATAACGGTCTTTAATTAAAATAAACCGAAATAAAAACTGTCTTCAGTAATATCATGTCGTGATTTAAATTGTTCCAACTAAATTTATTTTTGTATAATTTTTCTTAATAGATAAGAATCATAAGCTATCAAGACACAATCCAAGTAAATTACATATGACATTTCGGTAAGGTAACATATTTTTGTTAGCTGAAACAAAAAAAAATATTGTCACGTATAAGAAAGACAATCTTTAGAATGACAGCAATTTATTTAAGACACAAACTAAAATGCATAAAATATAAGAGAAGCATTGAGGGAAGTATACAGAGTATCAAAATATAAATATCAAAATTAATATTATGTTAATAAAATAATAAATATTTCGCTACATACCTCCTTCCCTATGGAAACTACCTCACAGCTTGCAAATCTTGTTGCTATAACATGGATATGATGTGCTTCTGCCATGGATTCCTTCAGAGTCTTGGAAGTTTGGCCCTCATACTTTAACCTTTTTCTTGCGCCATAAAGAGCAGCTTTGTCATCATATCGTTTATAGGGACATGGAAATGGAATCCTGGAGCCAGTAACTGAAATGGTAGATCACAGCACCCATTGCCTCAAGTTCTCTGATATATTCAGGTTTAAAATAAGAACATTAAGCATCCAGAGAAAAAGTTTATTTTTAAAATATTTTTTATTTAAAAATCTCTCAAGCTTTCGGGCAAGTAAGCCCTTCTACGGGAGAAAATATCTTGCATCATTAAAACGCCAATTTTAATATTGATTCAAGGGATTATTTTATCGAATCTTCAGGTTTGTCTTGCCAAATTTACCCAGCATCTCCACCAAATGTCGGAGAAGACAAGTATTCCTAAGTTAAAAATAATTTATTAACAAGATCTATAGGATGCAAAACGTGATTATTTTACAAGTGATAATCTACAAGAAAGTAAGTGACAGTAGCCAAATATTTTAGTTGGTGAACTGACAACAGAGTATTTACAATAATTATTCAGTGACAATATTATTTGGATTAAGACTAATAACTTTTATAGCATTCTCAGCCTGCAACCCCAAGACACATTATTGACTGTATTGACTCATCCATTGATGAGTTCTACTCTTCCCCGGCAGACACCATCAACAAGCTTTACAAGCTTGATACCTTAGTGTGATTGAGTGGAGATAAGAAAGAAGACTTTCATAGCTATTAACACAAGGTAATAAAACCAAATAAATAGTGTGTGATGTTTCTGTAACAGCATTGTTACCATCTTCAGACCATTTTTCAGTACTTTTGTCTGAAGATGGTAACAATGCTGTTACCACTAATCACACACTATTTATTTATTTGGGCTTATTACCCTGTGTTTATAATCTATAATGCAAATTGTGCATTATCATTTTTATAGCTATTCTTTGACAAGCCTCCCGGTAGTTGGTGGTTTACACCCCAGGAGTCCGGGTTACCTCTCTCTGACAAGTTGTGTTTTATAGACCTTCCTATAAGGATATATATAGGGGTATAGTGTGTTAATACTAAATTTTCTTTCTTATCTCCACTCAATCATATTAGGGTGTCAAGCTTGTAAAGCTTGTTGATAGTGTCTGCTGGGGATGAGTAGAGCTCATCAATGGATGAGTTAATACAGTCAATAATGTGTTTTGGGGTTGAAGGTTGACACTTAGTACATAGTAGGAAAACCTTGCAACCATTCTGGAAAGTCATTGTCTGTAGATGACCAGACTTTAATCTGGAAATCAAAGACTGTTTTTCTCTTGGGAGGACACACAGAACCGGTGCTTGTCCCTCCTGCTCTGTACCAGTCATGTGCAGCATTAGATTTCCATTCCTGCAGGCATTGGGTTTTGATGGTACGTAGGAGGTCTCCTTCGTCTAGTTGGGTGGTAGATTCTCTGGTTTCAGGTAGGCCAGGCCAAGAGCCCCAGCCTTTGCCAGATAGTTATACTAATTACTTTTTAAAGGCCTTCCTTTGACTTGTTAAGCATTTAATCAAAATTAGGAGCCAAATATGTGAGGGTGATATAGCATTTTAATGTTTCCACGCCTTTGCCGGTCCCAAGCCCGGATAAAAAAGGAGGAAGGGGAGCAGCAACAAGCTCGCTAAAAAACCTGGGTTCAGCTGGCCCGGCTGATAGTACCCTGTAAGGGCTCCTAATCCAGGGATACAGGATGCGCAGCGTTTGTACTCCATGTTAGGAGTGGCTGTACATGGTGTCTGTTCCTCATGTCAGAGGCGGCCATTTCTTTTGGAGCTTAGTCGGCCTGCCACAGAGTAGTGCTCCCAGTCTTAATGACAAAGGCAGACGCATTCTACTTCACCCAATCATGATGGTTGCCAATTTTACGAGCTTGATACCGTAATATGATTGAGTGGAGATAAGAAAGATTTTTCCACGCCTTGTTTACCCCCACAATTGCCTCCCATCCCACAGATGAAAAAAGATTGTTTCTGATTGGCTGATTGGAAGTACTTGTCAACAACATCATCCTATTGAAACTGATCTCTTGGATGACATATATTTTGCTATTGTCTAAGCGTAATGAAAAATGATACAAAATCCACTTTTTAAAACTTTTTAAAGCATTCCCTTTAAATGCTAAGCACCAAACGCAAGATAATAAGACCAAATCCAAATAAATAAATTAGTGTGTGATGTTTCGGTAACAGCGTTGTTACCATATTCAGACAAAAGTACTGAATGGCATCTGAAGATGGTACCAACACTGTTACCGAAACGTCACACACTATTTATTTATTTGGATTTGGTCTTATTACCTTGTGTTTATAATCTATAATCCAAATTGTGCCTTATTGCTAAACACCCAACTTATAATTTCAAAACAAAGAACTATGTTACCATCGCTTTAAGTTTAAGCAAACCCACAGTAAAAAATAAAGTATTGATAACACTAGAACATGATACAGAATTTATTAAACCAAAAAATTACTTTTTATATTGAAAGTATGAGAAAAATAAAATTCACCAATAACATATAAATAAATAAAACAACATATCCCATAGAATCTATTCAAACTGGACATAAAAAGTACGCCTCAAAAGATCTTCAACGTTTCAATACAACAACAATATTAGAAAACACAAATATGAAACACAAGGACCTTCCAATACAAGAAGAACCAATATTTCCTACCTCATTGGCCTCAAATGTACTCGTCAAAATCTGAATGAACCCTGCAATAAAAAATAGTAAAAGTGACTTGAAACAAGGACTTGAAACAATTGGTTTGTATTAAAATCGGAGAAATTATTTAATGACAATACAGATGGGTCATCATATCTTACTCTGAATAATGGAGGGGCCGGAATTAATATAACATCACAAGATGGGAACACACATCAAAGAAGGAGCAAGGATAGATTTTATCAAACTTCACTTGTGAACTGACAGCTATCTGGAAAGCTTTGGAAGAATGCCTTCACCAACCATCTCTGCATCAAACAGAAGGAATTGTAATGTACAGTGACTCTAGATCTGCTTTAAACGAAATTTAGATGGACAATACAAAAATCAGACAGAATAAAAACTAAATCAACTGGAACTATGGGAGAAGAACTGAATTCTACAATGGATTCCTGTACATGTTGGGATCGGGGGTAATGAGATGGAGGATGAATTAGCAAAGGAAGCCAGGAAGTTGAGCCAAAGGAAAGAACAAATGTCAGTATTTGATGCTGATGTTTTGACAAAACCCAAGATAATCCAACAAAAGACAAAGAAAGGTCAAAGTGACATAAGTAATCACAAGACTCAGAACGAAACATTACAAAAGGATGGCAATTCATCCAGATGGCACAAGAACCTATAGGACATGTAACAACTGTCCTGGTGTGGAACTAACACATACCCACATATTCTCATGTCCAGCAATGGCTGCAGCCTTGCAGAAAATTGACATGGACCCAGAACAGCAGCTTTACACACCCAAGAACATTGCGACTGCTGTAATAGAGATGCATGGAGACATATGATCTGAGGCTCTTCATTGAACACAACAAAGCATAAGAACAAATCAAATAAATAAATTATATTTGAAGTTTCAGTAAGAGTTTCTACCAAAATAATCCAAATTACACCACTTAAATGGCCATAAATGCAATGTTTTGACACATGGCGACACAGGGGCTGTATTTAGAGCAGGCACATCATTCTTAACTGTTGTAATGTGGTAGTGCAGATGCTGGCAACGCCAACATCGCCAATAAAGTTGACATCACCAATAAAGTTGCGTACAATTTAATTTTTTTTGGGTGATTGAGGCGTCATTGGTTTGCCAACAAAACTTGATTGGCCACTAGTCACTGACCATTTAGTCATTGGCCACTTGAAATGACTTGCAGAGGAGGAAAGATATGCATGCCTTTGTGATCAGCTAGAATGCACATTGAATATGGTTCTAAAGGCAAACAATGATAAAGGATTTATATAAACGATCAATATTTTAAAAAATATATACAGTTAAACCTGTCTATAGCGCCCCCTCTAAATATTGCCTTCCTCTCTATAACGCCCGATTTTAAACATTAAAATGTAAACATTTTACATTAAAAGTGACCTGTCTATAGCATCATATTGCGCTATAGACTGGTTTAAGTGTAATTTCAATTTTTCTACATTCCCTAACTTTATTAACTTTCTTCCCACTGCAATTATTCGCTTATATAAAACAGGGGGTCGGTGGAAGGATGGTCTAAACCGTTGGTTTTCGACCGCTACGACCCGGGTTCGATTCCTGCATTGGGCACTTTTTTATGTTTAAAAAAAAAAATGCTCCAATGGCTCCCGATTCTTGCAAAAGTCCAGCCCCACCAGCGAGTGCAAGTAATCAAACGGGGCTCTGGCACATTTGTAAGTGCAAAGTCGAACTACTTTTCACATGTGTAGACATGTGGGGCACTTACAGTAAATGCAGCCGCCTACTTCTACCCACCATGATTATCATGGCCTGTGCCACGTGTACTAAAGATAAGCAAAAAAAAAGCATATATAAAATAATATTTGTAATTTTCATGTGTACAAAGGTATACTAAAGCAATTCTGTCCCTCACTAAAAGTGAAACATTCAAAATAAACAAGCAGTATCACAATTATTAATTAAAATATGAACTACTTCTCTAAAAATAAGATTTTAATCAGAGTTAGATGACAAACTAATCATCTCACCAACAACTGATTCCTTGGGGTGTTGAATTAAAGAAGTCAGATGGGGGGTACTATTTTTCTACAAGTCAATAAGTTCAGTGGGAAGAGAAAATGAAAAATTTTAGGAATTAAAACTGTTTTAATGTCCATCCATACAGAGTTCAAAACAACAACTGACTCACCCGTGCAGGCAAGGTCACGCTCCGCTGCGCAACGTGGGAAAACATACGTACATCTTCTCGTACATGTTCTCAGCACAAAAACTACAAGTTTTAATTAAGATAAGGCACAATTTGGATTATAGATTTTAAACACAAGGTAATACGACCAAATAAATAAATAATGTGTGACGTTTCGGTAACAGCGTTGTTACCATCTTCAGACAAAAGTACTGATTGATTTTTTACAGATTTTTTTTTAAAGTACTATTTATTTATTTGGATTTGGTCTTATTACCTTGTGTTTAAAATTTTAATTAAGAAATTATAATCTTTTTAAAATAAATCCTTTATGGTTGTTTGCTTTTAGGCTATAATCCTATTTAGTGTACATTCTAGCAGATCAATCTTCAAAAGACATGTATGCCTTTCCTATATGTTGTTTCAAATAGCAGAACATCATTCTCTGAAGAAACTCATTGTTTACCCCAGTGACCAGCTTTGTTATTGAACTAATGGCACCTATATTGTCCACAAGGAAACAAAATTCATGCACAACTCCAGCATTTGTGGTCATATGGTAATCCTTTTAGTACTGTGCACTTGCTGCAGCCTTTCCCTTCAACATGAGCCAAAATTTCTCCCGCCCCTTACTGGGAAGTATTACAAGTTAGCACTAAGGTTTATGTAAGTCAGCCATTCTCAACCTGTAACACCAATCCACATGATAGACTGTAATGGCTTGTCCATTGATGAGCTCTACTTATCCCCAGCAGACACCATCTCAAGCTTTATAGACTTGACGCCCTAATATGATTGTTGAGTGGAGATAAGAAAGTAGGAGGATAGTACAATCTGAGCTCAATGTTTTCCTGACCTCTAAAAAAGCATGAACCTCCCTGTATGAACATCTCTGGCTGGTTTTAGCATCAAGCCGTCTGTAGCAGCTCTGTTCTTTTTGATAGCCTTTAACTTTTCCCTGTTGAATTCCATTCTTGTAATACCAAACCCCTCGATATAGTTGAGGTTGCTAGCTGACATTTTTCTTAGTCCTTGTGTTCTGACACTAATACTGTGTCTAATCCTTGGCTATGTTCATCCTTTGTGTCAATCCAGTTATTATCTTGGTAAGTGAAGGAAGGTTCCCTCAACACCTGCATGCAAGCATTGTATCCATTCTTCATCCCAGGTGTTGGTGCATTCATTCCCAATGGCAATTTAATGGCTTCATACAGTCCTTTGTGATTCTTCCTTCAGTTGTTGGGAGCCATCTAGCCACCAGTTACATTACAGCAGTCCCCACATTGCTGAATTCTTCATTACAGGTGGTGTGGCATATCTTGAATGTGAGATAAGCATCAGTCCTACCAATCTCTCCATATCATCTCTGATGGCATCAAATCAATCTCTCCCACCATTCACTTTATGTGAACTCTACGTGTTACCACCTTCCTTACTCAAACCATCTACAAAGGATACAAGGTTATATATGTTATATGGTTTTGTATATGGTGTAATATACAGATGAACATGTAATACAATAGAACTTCTGAACACAAGGACCAAATCCAAATAAATTGTGTGTGACGTTTCGGTAACAGCGTTGTTACCATCTTCAGACAAAAGTACTGTTACCGAAACGTCACACACTATTTATTTATTTGGATTTGGTCTTATCACCTTATGTTCATAATCTATAATCCAAATTGTGCCTTATCAGTAGAACTTCTATGAGAGGAGACTCGTGCTAGAGGAAACCTCTCTACAAAGGACACTTTTCATTTTCAAAATTATCATTTTTACTATTTAGCAACTTTCCGGTAAGAGGACACCTCTCCCTAAAGGACACTTTGGCTCTGCAATTAGGTGTTGTCCTTTACAGGGAGGTTCTACTGTATATAGAAGCCTATTGACTGGGGCATGAGTGTAGCTAGGTTGAAAAAAGAAGGTTCCCAATGCAATGACCTTTTATACAGGTGTGATTTAATTTCATATCAAATTGCATGGGAGGTCTTGCTTATAAAAATTCATTTCTTCATCAAAAATAGGGCCAAATCTTTTCCATATTGTGTCACCATTCATAAGTTATATAAATAATTAGATAAACCCACATTTTGTAAAATACAATTTGGATTATAGATTAGAATTACAAAGTAATAAGACCAAATCACCAAATAATCCAAATTTATTCTTTTGTCTGATGATGGTGACAACGCTGTTACCGAAAAGTCTCACAATATTTATTTGGTCTTATTACCTTGTCAACAACCTACAGTCCATATTGCAATGAAAAACTATTTGGGAGGGCCTGGCTCATCAATGGTGGGTGAATCCTCCCATCAGTTTTTCAATTTTAATCAACCATACAGCTTTTTAGAGCTCTACTATTGTATTGCTTTTATGTTGGCACTGTAGAGTAAGCCAACTGTGGCGAGAGTAAAATTACAAGGAAATGGTCTAATTCAACACCCCATGGAATCAACTTTCAGTTGAATTCAAGTCTATTGGATCAACTCAGCATTCACTGCTAGTGGACATTTTTCTACGATAATCAAATATAAAATATAATTAAAAACATTTTTAGTAAATATTCTTTTTCGATATATTTTAATTAATAATATATACATTAGAACCTCCAGGAGAGGACACTCTCACTAGGACACCTCTCTATAAAGGACAGTTTTCATAATCAAAATTACCATGTTTACTATTTAGCAACTCTCCGGTAAGAGGACACCTCTCCCTAAAGGACACTTTGGCTTTAAAATTAGGTGTCCTTTACAGGGAGGTTCTACTGTATATTTGAATTGATGGGCCCCATTTTATTTAATTTTTTTAGAATGTTTCATGAGATTAACTTTTAATGATGATAAAAATTGCATTTATATACATTTTGAACAAAGGAAAAATTACAAATACTATCTATATAGATAATAGGCTAGCAGAGTTTACAGTATTTATATATTGCAATGGGAAGAAAGTTGTTAAATTTAGAAAATAAAAAAAGGCTAAACATTATTTAAAATATCAAGATCTTTTAAATAAATTCTTTATGGTTGTTTGCTTTTGGGCTAGAACTCTTGTGGCTTCTAGCTGATCAATCTTTAAAAGGCATGTATGTGTTTTCTCCCCTCTGTAAGTTCCTTCAAATGGGACACTGAATTATTCTCCAAAACACCTGATTGTTTGCATTGGAAATTTGCAGCTGCTTAGGTTATTGAACCTTGGTTGCCTAAAATTATCCGTAAGAAAATTGCGTGTGACATAGTGTCATCTCTGGCATTTGTGCCAGACTACAAACCATGGCTACCATGCTGCTGCATGGTGATGTATTTTTAGTGATGAAGTTGTACTTGAGCAGAAATTAACTGATGATATTGTTGAAATTTGAAAAAAGAATGGGTCTAATTAGCGATGGTTTCAAATTAATAAGAATAAACTGTAATATAAAGCACAATTTGGATTATAGGTTATAGTTACAAGAAAATAAGACCTAATCCAAATAAATTAATAGTGTGTGGCATTTCGGTAATAGCATTGTTACCATCATCAGACAAAAGAATGCCATTTGCCAAACCATTCTTTTGTCTGATGATAATAACAATGCTGTTTCCGAAATGTCAAACACTATTAATTTAATACATAGCAATAATGTCCCATCTATATAATACAAATGAAAATGCCAAAACCCCGATGTTTCTTTTTACAAATAAATAAATTTATTTGGATTAGGTCATATTTTCTTGGAAGGTTAAACTGTATTTTAATTGAACACAAACAATTCGTTGGGCATTGTACAATTTCCATTTTTATGCCTTAAACTACTCCTTCCACTAACCCCACACCTTGGAAGTTTCCCACATTCACTAGAAATGAACCTTTGGTGGGGAGTCCCATTGAGAGATATTATCTCTTTATCTAGCTTCTTATTTCTCCATTGTGCTTTTTGAAGGCCATCTTATTAAGATTTTTGCCTTGCCAAAGCCATTTGAATATAATTTTTTATCTGTTAATACACACTTTTATAGGCATAATACACTGCTTTTATGGGCATGCTATTATCTTATCATGGGAATAAAATTGATGTTCCTTTTCAAATGAATGCACATTTCCTCTTACTAAAGTAATTGGCCTCTACATGCCCTAATTTACCACAGGCATTCCGAAAGAAACATTTTCAGCATTCATCATTCCATTTGGCAAAGTTTGGAGCTACCACCAAACTAGAACGAAAGTACTATCAAGACCCAATGCCTGCAGGAATAGAAATTAATGCTGCACATGACTGGTACAGAGCAGGAGGGACAACACAGGGGTGTCGGTGGAAGGATGGTCTAAACCGTTGGTTTTCGGCCGCTACGACCCGAGTTCAATTCTCGCATTGGGCACTTTTTTCTGATGTAAAAAAAAAAAAATGCTCCAATGGCCCCTGATACTTGCAAAAGTCCAATCCCACCTGCAAACGGGGGTCTGGCACATTTGTAAGTGCAAAGTCGAACTGCTTTTCACATGTGTAGACATGTGGTGCACTTACAGTAAAAGCAGTCGCCTACCTCTATCCACCATGATTATCATGGCCTGTGCCATATGTATTGGGATAAGCAAAGAAGGAGGGACAAGCACCGGTTCTGTCCTCCCAAGAGAACAACAGTCTTTGATTTCCAGACTTAAGTCTGGTCATCTACGGACAATGACTCTCTAGAATGGTTGCAAGGTTTTCCCACTATGTACTAAGTGCAATTTTCAACCTGCAACCCCAAAACACATTATTGACTGTTGTATTGACTCATCCATTGATGAGCTCTACACATCCCCAGCAGACACAATCAACAAGCTCTACAAGCTTGATACCTTAATATGATAGAATGGAGATAAGGAAGAAGATAGGTGTAGTATTGTTACTATACTATCTAAATGCTGACAATGAGGTATCATTAGCTACCCAACTTACCTCCTGCTATTTCTTCAAGATGACTTCTATCAGCCGTACTCCAGTAAATCTGTTGTAGATTGTTTCAATCTCAGGAGCTAATTGGGAGGATGCTTTTTATGAATCTTTTTTCTCATCACATGATATTAAACTTAGTTTCTTATAAAAATATTTGATTAAAACGCTCTCTAAATGGCACCATTGTTTAGATGGATTGCTATGGTTGTGGTTTATTGGCCTTTTTTTTTTGGTAAAATTGGAAAAAGGAAAGATGCTTTTAAGAACTTTTGTTATTCTTAATAAATAGTATATCTTTCTTTCTTATCTTCACCAAATCATATTAGGGTATCAAGCTTGTAGAGCTTGTTGATGGTGTCTGCTGGGGATGGGTAGAGCTCATCAATGGATGAGTCAATACAGTCAATAATGTGTTTTGCGGTTTTAAGTTGAGAATTGCACTAGTCTTCTTCTTCTTTCTTGTCTCCAGTCAATCATATTAGCTACCTTTGCTTCATAGAAAGCTTCTCTAATTGATGTAATCATGAGACAAAGAGTAGGTTCTTCAATTTGAGATGGCTCTGTGAGCTGTGTAATGTCATCGAATAGTTGTCTTTATTCTAGTTTTCTTCATAGATTGCGAAATGTGTGGGGTCGTTGGAGACCCGCTGGCGATTCTTCACCAAACTTTGCACCAGTGGCAGAGACGCCATGTGCATTGTACATTGTCTTCTTTCTTATCTCCACTCAATCATATTGTAGAACTTGTTGATGGTGTCTGCTGGGGATGAGTAGAGCTCATCAATGGATGAGTCAATAATGTTATGTATATATCTAATTATATATTCTAGTGTTGCTAACAAAGGGGGTTGGTGGAAGGATGGTCTAAACTGTTGGTTTTCGACCACTACGACCCAGGTTCGATTCCCGCATTGGGAACTTTTTTCTTTTCACTTAAAAAAAAAATTCTTCAATGGCCCCCGATTCTTTCATAAATCCAACCCCACCAGCAAGTGCAACTAACCAAACGGGGATCTGGCACATTTGTAAGTGCAAAGTCGAATTGCTTTTCACATGTGTAGACATGGGGGGGGCACTTACAGTAAAAGCAGTCACCTACTTCTACCCACCATGATTATCATGGCCTGTACCATGTGTACTAGAGATAAGCAAAAAAAAAAGTTGCTAACAAATGGGTGGATGTGTAGCCTTTGACCTTCCTGGACGTCAGCAACCTGCAGCCCAAAGATGTGGACCAGCTGCAGGCCATCCTGGACCCCAAGCAACCATCTCCCCAGGTGGAGGTGAGTGGCTGTGTCTGTTGTAGTTGTCAGATCTAGCTGACTACTGGCTGTGACAGTTCCACTGGGACACCACCAGGCTACAGGAGGAGGTTGCTGAAGGTAACACTGATTTATCTATATCATTATTTTATACAACATAAAGTTTCGGGAGGATTATATTCATGTATCTTAGAGCGGCACCTCTCCCTTTAATTATGATTCAGAGCGATGCATGCTTCACCACTACTAGTCTTCTTCTCCACTCAATCATATTAGGGTATCAAGCTTGTATAGTTGACAACCATCATGACTGGGTGAAGTAGAATGCGTCTGGGGGGGTCGGTGGAAGGCTGGTTAAACCTTTTGGTTTTTGACCACTATGACCCGGGTTCAATTCCTGCATTGGACACTTTTTTCTGTTAAAAAAATGTTCCAATGGCCCCCGATTCTTGCAAAAGTCCAACCCCACCAGCGAGTGCAAGTAACCAACGGGGCTCTGGCACATTTGTAAGTGCAAAGTCAAACTGCTTTTCACATGTGTAGACATGTGGTGTGCTTACAGTAAAAAGCAGTCGCTAACTACCTACCATGATTATCATGGCCTGTACCACATGTACTAGGGATAAGCAAAAAAAAAAAGATTGCGTCTGCCTTTGTCATTAAGACTGGGAGCACTACTCAGTGGCAGGCCGACTTAGCTCCAAAATAAATGGCCTCTTCTGACGTGAGGAACAGACACCATGTGCATCCGCTCCTAACATGGAGTACAAACGCTGCTCATCCTGTATCCCTGGATTAGAAGCCCTTACAGGGTACTATCAGCATGGCCAGCTGAGTCCAGGTTTTTTAGCGAGCTTGTTACTGCTCCCCCTCCTCCTTCTTACTACTAGTAAAGTTTTTAATAGGATGATGAGCATAATTAAAGTGAGAGATGCAAATATTGTGCTGGACTATGAAGGTAGTTTGTGTTGTGATACGTAGATCCTGGCAGCAACAATATAACAATATTATGATACATTAGTGCGCCATCTGTTATCAAAATTCGAAACTATTATAGACACGTATGATTCTTTTTTAAAAATTAAGCATTTCAACTGCCCTTACTGCAATGGAAAAATTAAAGGGAGGGCCTGGCTCATTAGTGGTGAACCCTCCCAGCGGTTTCGCCCGTTTAATCTACCATTCTACTGCTCTTACTGCAATGGAAGTGTAATAGGAGTGATTCACCACTGATGAGCCAAGCCCTCCCTTTAATTTTTCCATTGCAGTAAGGGCACTAGAAATTGTTTAATTAAAAAAAAAGAATCATACGTGTCTATAATAGTTTCGAATTTTCATAATGTAACAATATGTAGACACATTTGTAAGTGCAAAGTTGAACTGCTTTTCACATGTGTAGACATGTGGTACGCTTACAGTAAAAGCAGCCGCTAACTACCCACCATGATTATCATGGCTTGTACCACGTGTACTAGGGATAAGTAACACAGCCAATCTTAAAGCTTGGACTGCACATATGCTGGACTGTGTATATTTTCACAGAAGTCAATTTTTTTCTTGCTAGATCTATCTTCTGGGGATGTTTTAGTATCTTGAGTGCTTCCCTAGTTGTTGCTGGGGAGATAGGCTGTGTGCTAGATAACCTCAGCAGAATGGCTCCTTGCCATCTCGGATAACACCCATATCTGCTTCCTAGGGCAATCAATGGAAATTTTCAATATTTACATTTTCAATAGGATAAAATGTTCTTTTATTGTGTAAACACATTTATATTTGTAAACACAAGGTAATAAGACCAAATCCAAATAAATAAATAGTGTGTGACGTTTCGGCAACAGTGTTGTTACCATCTTCACACAAAAGTACTGAATGAGAAATTTTACCACAGCATGTTTTAAATAGTTACTGTTATCAATTACACTTGATAACAGTAACTATTTAAAACATGCTGTGGTAAAATTTCTCATTCAGTACTTTTGTGTGAAGATGGTAACAACGCTGTTGCCGAAATGTCACACACTATTTATTTGGGTTTTGTCTTATTACCTTGTGTTCATAATCTATAATCCAAATTGTCCCTTATCACATTTATATTTGGAAAATGTATCAATAGGACAGTATTCTTTAGAGAGTACAAATTCAACCACACAATGTAGAGGGACATTATTTGGGTGCATCAGTTTTGCACTTGTTTCAGGCAAATACATTCCTTTTAAACTATCTTGCACATGATAGAATTAGTGATCATCAATGTTATCAATTGAAGAACAGTGGGAGATTTTATCCAAAATAAAGTGGCATGATAACTGAATAAAATTTACGTGGGCGGTGGAAGGATGGTCTAGACCGTTGGTTTTCGGCCGCTACGACCCGGGTTCGATTCCTGCATTGGGCAATTTTTTATGTTAAAAAAAAAAATGCTCCAATGGCCCCCGATTCTTGCAAAAGTCCAACCCCACCAGCGAGTGCAAGTAACCAAACAGGGTTCTGGCACGTTTGTAAGTGCAAAGTCGAACTGCTTTTCACATGTGTAGACATGTGGTGCACTTACAGTAAAAGCAGTTGACTACTTCTACTCACTATGATTATCATGGCCTGTACCACGTGTACTAGGGATAAGCAAAAATAAAATTTACAAACAAAATTAGTTTCAATTCTTTTTTTTTTTTAATTATTTTTTATTTTTTTCAGAAATATTTAGTGGTATACAGAGGTTAAAGACTATGCAAAACTAGATGTGGGAAGAAATTTGTTTCCAGGCATTAACTTAACATAAATGATGGAATAAATGAAAACATTATAGGACAAATGTTTCTTTCACAAATAAATCAAACTTCAACTGTCCTTAGTGTGATGAAAAAATATTGGGAGGTGTTTTCATCGCAGTAAGGACAGTTGAGGTTTGATTTTTTGTGAAACACTCGCATCTTGTTTTCATTTGTTCTAAATGGATGGTGTGGCTTTGTATAAAAGATAGAATGCAGCAAACTTTTACTCCAGAACCTCAATGAATATAAATTTAATGCCTTTTTATTTTACAAATAATTTTTATAATCAATCTTATTAAAGAATATTTAACATTAGTTTTACCGTACCATTACCATAGTTTCAATCAATAATTATGTTTTTTTCAAAAGTATATATATAAAAAAGCAATAAATGTTTTTTAAGTATTTTAAAATCCTTTCTTGTTTAATTACCAAGCTTTTTAAACACAAGGTAATAAGACCAAATCCAAATAAATAAATAGTGTGTGACATTTTGGTAACAACGCTGTTACTAAAACGTCACACTATTTATTTATTTGGATTTGGTCTTATTACCTTGTGTTTATAATCTATAATCCAAATTGTGCCTTACCACACAAGCTTTTTAATTTCTAACATTTTATTTATGAATTTGGGGATCTAAAAGTCAGTCTATCTTTCAGCTAGAAAGGTCAGACCTATTCGACTACATTGTCCTGCCTTCTATAAATTGACGTTTCAGGGAACTCAAGGTCACTGCTCTGTCCTCCTCACTGTTTTGTCACACTCAGAAGAGGGGAAAACCTCCTGGATTTGATTATCTAGGGGCGGATCTCTCTGACGCCGCTTCCATGCTGGTCCTCTCTCCTTTTAGGGCTTTCTCTTCCTCTCTGACCTCACAGGTTCTTGCTCCTGGATCCTGTGTGTGCCTCAACTACATCCACCACTTATGTATTGGGCTTGAGGAGCATGAACTCATGGAATTCTTGTAATCTTTACACAAGGGGATAAGAAACATGTATTGGGCAAATGTGAATGATTGACATCTCTGATTGGTTAGTGATATTGAAGCATGGGGTTTGTAGATGGGGTCAAGGTGGAGCAAGAGATGGCCACGTACCCATCGGGGGATGTCCTGGTGTCCCAGCCCATGGGCTACCACGCTGTGGCCCTCCAGCCTCCCTTCTTTGTGCGCTATGTGCCACCCCCCTACCACCACCCCATGCCCCCACACAGCTACATGGAGGATCCAGAGGCTCCCATCCTTGCTCCTCCACCCCCAGTCTTCCCCCCAATGGCCTACACCCTCAATGTTGATGCCAGTCCTTTCACTATGACTTCCCCAGCTTACACCATGGCTTCCACTCCACAAGTTCCTTGCAGCCCTCCTCCAGCTGAGTCTTCTCCAGATGACCCACCTCCTCCTCCCCCTGAGAAAGAGCAGCTAAAGGAAGAGCCCAAGCCTACTGAGCCAAAGGACAAAGCTCCACCTGTGAAGTTGTCCTATGCAGCTGTAGCCCGACACAGCACTGCTCCCCGGCCAGCTGCCCCCAGCAGGGAGGTGGTGCACCAGAATGGGGAGTGTACTCCCACCGCCACCAGCCCGGCCATGGCTGAGGATGTGTTGGTGCCCAAGCTGGCAAGTAAGTTATCTCTGCTCCTATCTCCTTCCGCTGAGCTCAACCCCTGGTTGCCACAGAGCTGCTGGAGGGGCTGCACATCGACAGCTCCGTGCCCCAGCTTCTTCCTCGCGGCCTCATCAACCGCAAAAACTGGTGCTACATTAATGCTGTATCCTTTCTTGGTCTTGCCATAACAAACTACCTCATTTTTACGCCCAAATATTCTAAATCCATTATTTTTCATTTGCCAAAAATAATGATATCATTTTTTGATATAGATGCCAATTGAATTTATAATTTTACATATTAGTATAAAGCACAAATAAAGAAATAAGGGGACAGAAATGTACATGATATATAGATTTATTTACAGGATGCAAATATGTATTTATAAAGTCTATAAGTTGATGAATCTTTTTAACTAAGGAGTTTATTCCCTTTTGTGCTGTTTTCTAAGAGCTCATAGTGATATGTAGGCGGAAACACTTATAGGTTCAACTAAGAACCACTCAAAATGTCACATCATAGCCATTCTAGTTGTCTTATAAAGACAAAACATACACATAAGGAATGATGAGTATATATATATATTATACTTTTTAATTTCCCGCACAGGTTCGTATCCTGTCGACTAATATTATATATTTAAATAAAAAAGATATTAGAGATTTCTGTTGTTTTGGATCATCTTGGTGATTATACTATGGTGGTGCAGTCGTGGCTAAAATCTTGAAATAAAAATAATATTGAAGATCAGAGATTTCTTTATTGAGCTGAGGAATGAATTCATATGAAAAACATAATTTTGTA
The DNA here is from genome assembly GCA_030710605.1 of Cordylochernes scorpioides. Classification (NCBI taxonomy): domain Eukaryota; kingdom Metazoa; phylum Arthropoda; class Arachnida; order Pseudoscorpiones; family Chernetidae; genus Cordylochernes; species Cordylochernes scorpioides. The sequence goes on along the minus strand of CP092884.1, from coordinate 6,319,932 downwards.
CAAGTACTGCCTGGATTAAGGCGTAAGAATAAATGAAACAAAATATTATTTACATAATTACAAAGTTTTGGGTCGGCCAACGGGGAAGAACAACCATCAGTTCATATAGTAGAAGCGTGACCTCTGGCGGTCGATTAAAACAGAGTATTTATATCTATGAAATTATAACTTTAAATAAAATAACATTTTAACATATAACATTTTTAAATAAAATATTTCAATATAACATATATATTTTTTTTAATTATCCCTAGTACACGTGGTACAGGCCATGATAATCATGGTGGGTAGTTAGTGACTGCTTTTTACTGTAAGCGCACCACATGTCTACACATGTGAAAAACAGTTCAACTTTGCACTTACAAATGTGCTAGAGCCCCGTTTGGTTACTTGCACTCGCTGGTGGGGTTGGACTTTTGCAAGAATCGAGGGCCATTGGAGCATTTTTTTTAATCAGAAAAAGGTGTCCATTGCGGGATTCGATCCCGGGTCGTAGCGGTCGAAAACCAAACAGTTTAATCAGCCTTCCACCGACCCCCAAGAGAGAGATTTGAAATTTAAAAATATTGACATCATACAACACAAGTCAATGGTACCATAGATATCTAAAAAGAATGTAATATATACAGTTAAACCTGTCTATAGCGCCCCCTTTAAATAGCGCCTTCCTCTCTATAGCGCCCAATTTTAAATACGTAGTACAAATGCAATTTACATTAAAAGTGACCTGTCTATAGCACCCTATTTTGGTGAGTCCTAAGAAGGGGCACTATAGACAGGTTTACCTAGCAAGACTGTGTGGAGAATGGAATAATTGATGGGGGTATATTGTGGTCCCACTTTGGCCTTAACTCCCTGCCCAGACCCTCCAGGCCTTCCTGGCCTGCAGCCCTCTGTACAACCTGCTCCAGGCCATCTCCCACCTGCCCCATCTCCCCAACCGCAAGTCTTCTACCCCCATCCTGGATGGCCTGTGAGTCAACCTTCACTGTGTACATATCCTTTCTCTCACCATTGAACTGTGGTATGAAAGTGAAGAGTGGTATTTAAAAATTGGTACAACTACCCCAATGGTAACAATCACTTATGTTTAAATAAGGACATCTATGTATACGAAATGAAATTATAAGCACAGTTTTATTTTTCAAACACAAGGTAATAAGACCAAATCCAAATAAATAAATAGTGTGTTACATTTCAAAGATGGTAACAACGCTGTTACAGAAACGTCACACACTATTTATTTGGATTCAGTCTTATTACCTTGTGTTTATAATCTATAATCCAAATTGTACCTTATCATTTTCTTTTTCAAATAAACTTCCTACACAATCTGAACAAACCCTGAAATAAAAGAGTTAAAGCATACTTAAAAAGAAAGGACTTAAACTATTGATATATATACAATCGTATAAATTATTTAATAACCTATACAGATGAATTATTAGATCTTAACCAGAATAATGGAGGGGCCTTAATTAATATAACATTACAAGATGGAACACACATCAAAGAAGGAGCATGGGTAGATTTTATCAAACTTCACTTGTGAACTGACAGCCATCTGGAAAGCCCTGGAATAATGCATTGATCAACCATCTCTGCATCAAGCAGAAGGAGTTGTAATGTACTGCGCCTCTAGATCTGCACTAGAAGCAATTCAGAAAGGCAATACAAAAGTCACACAAAATATACACCCGTTACCAAACCAACTGGAACTATTGGGGAAAAATGCATTCTACAATGGATTCCTGCACATGTTGGGATCAGGGGTATTGAGATGGCGGATGAATTAGCAAAGGAAGCCAGGAAGTTGAGCCAAAGGAAAAATAAATGTCAATATTCAATGCTTTGACAAAATCTAAGATAAACACAAAGCAACGGAAACATCTGAGACTTCATTAGAAACCACATTTATTAATTTGGATTTGTTTTTCCACCTTGCATTTAAATATTTGTATAAGTATATAATATTTTTACTTTACATAAAATTTCAAAAAACATTTGAACATTTAGAAAATTATATTTTAGAATTTCTAATTTGTAGATTATATATATCCTTTTATATATAATCTCAAGTATTCATTCACTCAAGTATTGCATGCTCAGTAAAAATATTATGTAAAAACCATATTTTTGTGTATATCTGGAGTATTTAGCATGAACTATGAACTACTGCAACTAAGAGAAACAGTTGCTGCTTATAGCTATCAACAACACTTAATGCAGTTATGCCAAGAAATTTTGGTGAAATGACCAGAATGGGTGCTGCAACAAGTTGATACTGCCCATCACAACGCAAGCCCACATGTTGCACAAATGGTCAAACACACCCTGAAAGACTTCCAATGAGAATTTTCTCCCACCCACCATACTTTCCAGATATCGCTTCATCGGAGTATCAGCTCTTCTGGTCAATGGCACATGATTTAGCTGACTAGCACTTTCAGAATCATGAAGTTAAAAATTGGCTTGATGGTTGAAATGCCTCGATAGCAATAATTTTTTTTTTTATCTAACAATTTAAAAATTATTTTTAATAAATGTCAAATATAATTTTGTGTCTATTTCATTAAACATGTTTTAACCAGAAAAAATGCAGTCATACTTGAGCACCTAATTGAGCTAATAATATGTTCCATTAAAAGCTGTGAAATTAGCCCTGTAGCTAGGTAGTAATGTGGTCAGGTGTTGTGCAGAATAAAATTTATGAATGAGTTTAATGTGCCAGTGGGCAATGGGAAGTCAGCGGGGGATGCTGAGCCATTTGAACCCCAGGAGATCTACAAGATGCTGGGGTTGATCAAGAGCAAGTGTGCCATGGTGAGTCAGAGTGGCTGGTGTGCTTGGCTTGTTAGCGACAACTGGGTGACTGTGCTGCAGGGCCAGCAGGAAGATGCTGAGGAATTCCTTTCCTCCATCCTGGACGGCCTCAACGAGGAGATTGTGGCCGTCTTGAAGATGGCCAAGTCCTCTTACAAGAGTGAGTTGTTAGCTCATGTACCAGGTGTACATTTTTTATACTGACCCTGTTGATAGACCTCAGCAAGGGTCCCTTTTCAGAGATACGAAGGAGCTGCATCTTTTACTTGTGATATAGCAGCAAAGGCATCTGCTTCCATGTTAGGAATAACCTCAAATTACAGGCAGTCAGACTTTCACTAAAGTGTGCCTGGATCATGGTACCATGATCAACAAAAGCTCCACCACTACACTCCATTTCATGAGATCAAATATTGATTTGCATGCTGCAGCTCGAAAAGCATGGACTCATGAAATTCGTGTAATCTTTGCACAAGGGGAAAAGAAACAACAACATTCTTTGTAGAAAACACTTGAATAGGAATGGACTCCAACCACCTTGTGCGCAATGAATAGTTTCTTCTGACAGAATGAAACCCTTAAATAAATAGAACAGCAGGGCTTTCTCACCGATTGATTTATATTTCTCTGGTGATGTGTTTAACACTAAAACTATGTTTGAAAAAATTTCCTAAATGTCCAAATAGAAATCAATTATTGATGAATATATTGAGTAAAAGCTAACTGGGCTTAACAGGCTGCTAACCAGGGGGGAGGGGGTATTAGAAAGAGTATGATTATGAAGAAGCGGAACTCTGCCTTTGCCGGTCCCAAGCCCGGACGAAAAAGGAGGGGGAGCAGTAACAAGCCCACTAAAAAACCTGGGCTCATCTGGCCCGGCTGATAGTACCCTGTAAGGGCTCCTAATCCAGGGATATAGGATGAGCAGCATTTGTACTCCATGTTAGGAACGGCTGCACATGGCGTCTGTTCCTCATGTCAGAGGCGGCCATTTCTTTTGGAGCTAAGTCGGCCTGCCACTGAGTAGTGCTCCTAGTCTTAAGAAAGAAGATGAAGAAGCGGTAGTCTTGGATGAAAATTATTTATTGAAATCTTACAATATTTTGATGTGGCTAATCACCCACTTTCCCCAAAGGAGAACTCTGTTATCCACAGAACACCACTAGATAATCAGGATTTTTTTTTTATTAGGTAGAATGGACTGAACAAACTCTTGGCATACATTTTTTTCCCACGATGCATTATTCTATTTTGTATAACAATTGAATCTATAGTCACAGACTAGTCTTTAGGATTTCAAAAATCATCTATAACAATTTCTTGGACAAACAAGCAACTTTTTCTTTTCAACTTTAAGGTTGTTGGATTCGAGTCACATGGGCCACTGGGCCGGCCGTATTAAAATTGAGCTATTTATATACAGGAAAATAGGACCATATCCAAATAAATTAATACCTACAGTTAAACCTGTCTATAACGCCCTCTCTTGGGACTCACCAAAATGGGTGCTATGGAGAGGGGGTGCTATATACAGGTCACTTTTAATGTAAATCGCATTGTACTATGTATTTAAAATCAGGCGCTATAGAGATGTTTAACTGTATATGTATTTCTTGTATCTATAATCCAAATTGTGCTTCATCATTTTTGAGTTATTTATAATAATTTTTAAATGAATAAAAATCATTTCAAAAATGCAATTTTTATTTTAATATATTGCATAATGATTATAGATTATAAACACAAGGTAATAAAACCAAATCTAAATGAATAAATAGTGTGACATTTCGGTAACAACACTGTTACAGAAATGTCACACACTATTTATTTGGATTTGTGGTTTTATTACCTTGTGTTTATAATCCAAATTGTGCTGAGAGGTGCTTCACATTATATAGACAGTTAAACCTGTATATAGGGCACCCTCTAAATAGTGCCTCCTTCTCTATAGCGCCAATTTTTAAATACATAGTACGATACGATTTACATTAAAAGTGACCTGTCTATAGCACCCCCTCTCTATAGCACCCTATTTTGGTGAGTCCCAAGAGCTATAGACAGGTTTAACTGTACATTCAATTATTAGAACAATTGTTCTAGCTTTGACCTCCATCCCTGTGTACAGTAAATTGATTTTTTTTTTCTTATCCCTAGTACACATGGCACAGGCCATGATAATCATGGTGGGTAGAAGGCGACTGCTTTTACTGTAAGTGCATCACATGTCTACATATGTGAAAAGCAGGTTGACTTTGCACTTACAAATGTGCCAGAGCCTCGTTTAGTTACTTGCACTCGCTGGTGGGGTTGGACTTTTGCAAGAATCGGGGGGCATTGGAGCAATTTTTTTTTTAATCAGAAAAAAGTGCCCAATGCGGGAATCGAACCCGGGTCGTAGCGGTAGTAAACCACGGTTTAGACCATCCTTCCACCGACCCCCACAGTAAATTGATAACTTTCTGTATTTACAACTGTCCGGCTATCACGTGGGGTGTGAAGGCAGCAACAGCAGCAACGGGGAGGTGGCCAGCAGCAATGGCCACATGGAGGACTGGCAGGTGGTGTCTTCCAGCAAGAAGAAGTGTGTCCTCTCCAAAACTGTAAGTGTGCCTCCCCCCACACTGGCTGGTCCTCACACTGTGTGCAGCAAAACTCCGGCTGGTCCCCCATCACTGACATCTTCCAGGGACACCTGAAGAAGGTGGTGACCCTTGGAGGCAGCACCACCATCACCATTGAACCTTTCTTTGCCCTGAGATTGGACATCCAGGTGGGTGCCATCCTCAATGTCTTAAATGCCAGAGATACCCTTTTTTGGTAATACAGTTACTACTGTGATGATACAGTAGAACCTTCCTGTAAAGGACACCTAATTACAGAGACAAAGTATCCTTTAGGGAGAGGTGTCCTCTTACTGGAGAGTTGCTAAATAGTAAAAATGGTAATTTGCAAATTAAAACTGCCTTTTACAGAGAGAGGTCCTCTAGCGCGAGTGTCCTCTCATGGAGTATGTTGTTTAACCAGCTCCTTGGTACCACCAGCCAGATGTCATGTGCAGGGAGAAGGGGTGTCCACAGTGGAGGAAGCCTTGAACCGGCTCATGTCCCGGGAGCCCATCCACGGCTACACCTGCCCTCGCACACGGCAGCCTACGGAGATCTTCCAGCACTACTACCTGGCCCGCCTGCCCCACATCCTCATCCTCTGCTTCAAACGTTTCATCTACGACACCGAGGGCTGCAAAAAGATTCATAAAAAGGTGTCTTTCCCCCTCAAGCTGGAAATTAGGAAAGGTGAGGAATAACTTAGCTAGGTTTATTTTAATAGATAATTATATAATGTTCATGTGTGAGTGGTCAGAATATGCCTTTTTGGTTTTAATGTCAACACCTGACCTTTTTTCTATTTTTAAAATCATTTTTCACCAGAACAGAGTATTTACGTAAATTTGGTCTTGATTTCTTGATTTCTCAAAAAGGCTCCAGGACAAAATTTTTGGTCGTAAAGGTACAGCCTGAACCACATTGACAACGGCCAACAGCCCCAAATGTATACGTGGTTGACTTGATTTAACAAGAAAATAAGGTGGCGAAATATAACGGAACTAATAAATAACATACATTCTTAAAAATGGCTTTATTTATAAATGCACTAAAAAAAATATATATATATATCTTCTGTCAGGAGTTGATAAGGCACAATTTGGATTATAGATTATAAACACAAGGTAATAAGACCAAATCCAAATAAATAAATAGTGTGTGACATTTCGGTAACAGCGTTGTTACCATCTTCAGACAAAAGTACTGAATGAGAAATGGTGTGGTTAAATTTCTCATTCAGTACTTTTGTCTGAAGATGGTAGCAACGCTGTTACCGAAACATCACACACTTTATTTATTTGGATTTGGTCTTATTACCTTGTGTTTTCTGTCATGAGTAATTAGATGTATCTGAGTGAAAATAAAAGCGGCAGGGTATGATCATATTTAGAGAAGAGGTAAAAATATAGCAAACACTTATAAAAATTGCTAATCAGTTGCTACATATTAAATCACATTAGGTTTGAAATTCATGATTGTCCCCCGCCGCTTATTTTCACTCAGATACATCTAATTGCTCAATGACAGAAGATAAAATATTTTATTTTTCCTTTTTATTGCATTGGAATAAAATATTTTTTTCAAAAATGTATTTTTTAATTATTAATTATTTTGTTTTTAATTCTATAAATGCCACTACCATATCAGCAGCCCTTCCCACTCTGAATACTGAGCCTAGGTATATCAGCAGGAGTGAATTATAAAAATTGGTTTACAAAAGTTTCCAATGAAGCAAACCCTCCAAAAACATCCACCCTTGTAAACACAAAATTTCCATTGTGTTATTGTTGTTTTTTTATCCCCTTGTGTAATGATTACACGAATTCCATGAGTCCATGCTCCTCGAGCTGTTTTATGATAAGCAGCGGCCTCTCCCAAAGGTCCTGTTAATCTCATGGAATGGGGTGTAGGGGTGCAGCTTTCATTGATAATAGCACCATGATCCAGGCACACTTTGGTGAAAGTCTTGACTTTGCCTGTAATTTGAGGCTGTTCCTAACATGGAAGTAGACGCCTTTGCTGCCGACTCTAACATGAGTACAGACGCAGCTCCTCCGTATCCCTGGAGTGGGACCCTTGCTGAGGTCTATCAACTGGGTCAGTTGAAGTCAGGATTTTTAAAGAGGTCTACTCCTCTTCTAACAATGCTGCTGTTGGTCCGCGACTGCTTATTCGTCAGAGTTATTCTGCTTGTTACACAGCTGGCCTTCATATCTGAAGGTCGTTCCCCTATCTGCCACCTGGGGATGCGCCCTATAGCAGTCAGCTCTGCCAAGGGAAAAAAAAAATTCCATTGTAAACCCACTCTATAAGGAGTCTCCCTACCTTCCATTAAAAATTGTTGTTTTTTGTCTCACTACATAGTGTATCATATCTAAATATTGGTAATCATGGAATTCGTGTAATCTTTACACAAGGGGATAAGAAACAACAACAACAACAACAAATATTGGTAATTATAGAATTGGTGTTTGCTTGCAGAACTACTATCCACAGAAAAGAAAAACAAAACCACAGAAATCTACAATCTTTTTGCCGGTAAGTTTTGTCTAAATATGGCATTCACAGCTTGTAGTTTCATTGTTTGCAACTGACCTCTCTTTGACTTATTATAATCCTAGTTGGCTGGAAACCTGAAGCACGTAGTAGGAACTAGCAGTTTTGATGGAGGATAATAAATGGGGGCAAAAGGCTTTCCTTTGCGAAGTAACTCTTATCTTTTTTGGAAAGCAATCATTTTTATAGGATGGATTTAGAAAAAAACATATTGATAAGGCACAATTTGGATTATAGATTATAAACACAAGGTAATAATACCAAATCCAAATAAATATATAGTGTGTGACGTTTCGGTAACAACGCTGTTACCGAAACGTCACACATTATTTATTTGGATTTGGTCTTATTACCTTGTGTAAAAAAACACATTGAAAAATTTCTTGACTATAGTTTTTTTTTTTTTTTGCTTATCCCTAGTACACGTAGTACAGGCCATGATTATCATGGTGGGTAGAAGTTGGCGACTGCTTTTACTGTAAGTGCACCACATGTCTACACATGTGAAAAGCAGTTTGACTTTGCACTTACAAATGTGCCAGAGCCCCGTTTGGTTACTTGCACTTGCTGGTGTGGTTGGACTTTTGCAAGACTCGGGGGCCATTGGAGCATTTTTTTTTTAAACAGAAAAAAAGTGCCCAATGCGGGAATCGAACCCGGGTCGTAGCGGTTCAAAACTAACGGTTTAGACCATCCTTTCATCTTGACTATAGTTCCCCATATTTCAGCTATCGACGTTGCAATACTTCAAAATAAAAGCAAACATTTTTTTTTTTGTAATCCCAAGTAGTAAAGACCATGATAATCATAGAGGGTATTTAGTGACTGCTACCATTGTAAGCCACCACATGTAGAGAAACAAGTATGCCAGAGTCCTTTCTTGGTTACTTGCACTCACTGGAAATTTGGATCCACTGAAGTATTTTTTTTTTTTAGAAAAAAAGTGTCCAATGTGGGATCCCAGGTTTACACTCCACCAATCCCCTTGAATACAAGCCTTCTGTTGTTGATTTGTCTAAATACAAATATTTGAGACTCGTTATAGTTAGCTTTAAAAATTATAATAATAACAATGCTTAGAAAAATATAACGATGATTGAATAAAGAGACACCTTTCTATCATCGTTATATTTTGCTATTTTTATTCGAAGAGTTCTAGCTAGTCAATAACAATGCTTATTCCTGGTATTATTACTGTCATTCCTGCATGACTCTTACATTTCTGCTCGGAGAATCTGTATAAGACTAAAACGTCTTAATAAAGCTTTTTGTTATAGTAGACTTACAATGGAAAGTTAATTTTTATTTTGCAACAAGGGTGGGCGCTCATGGGAGACATATATATTCTCTTCTATATAGTATTTGTCTATATTACTTTTTGTACTTGTCATCCAAATGTTGGTGATTCAAAGTTTATGCATCTTGCTCTCTAGCCAATCCATAACCTACTTGCTGGACAGGGGGTCTTCATTCTGTAAACAATTTCTTCCCCGGGCTTTAAAATGTGAATTGTCTACACTCAAGTGCTTTCCATCTTTAGTGCCAATCTTGAACACATTTTGCCTTGCATTAGATACAATAAACAGGACCTTTGGGAGAGGCAGCTGCTTATCATCAAACAGCTCGAGGACTCATGGAATTTGTTTAATCTTTGCACAAGGGGATAAGAAGCAACAACAGTTTTTAACTGACCTTGTCTTTATTGTTTGTGGAGGAGCATTGCTCAATGCAAATATTTATATGAAAATGTCCTAAAAACTTATGTCCCTAGTTTGCTTAAATACCATTTCTGAGTGTAGCATATATAAGCAGAATGATCCATTACAGTATTAGAGCTCTAAAGAAGAGGTCTGGTAGATTAAATTGACAAAATTGTTGGGAGGATTCGCCACGGATGAGCCAAGCCCTCCTAATATTTTTTCATCGCAGTAAGGACAGTAGAAGTTTGATTGATGTTTTAAAGAAACATTCGCGTCTTAATGTTTTCATTTGCTGTATATAGATGGCACATTATTGGTTTGTATCCCAACAGTAGGTGGTGTTGTCAGTGGTGTACCACGACGGGGAGGAGGCAGGGAAAGGCCACTACATCGCAGACGTGCTCCACCCGCGGTGCGGCGGCTGGCTCCGCTGCAATGACCGCACCATCACGCCAGTGCTGGAGGCAGACCTGCTGCTGCATGCGCCGCCCCGCGTCCCCTACATGCTCTTCTACCACCTGTGATATGTAAATACCTGTTAAAATTTTGTATATTTTTTTAATTGTGTGATATTGGAGAGTCTGCCTGGATTGTTCTTCTCCCTAGTCATCACTTTTCTAAACCTTTTTGGAGACTATTTTTTATAGGCTGTTGGGCTCTAACATGACTTCTTAGAGTTTGAAATCGTCCGCTTCTCTATAAATAATTGAATGAGAAATATATATTATATATATAAATAATATTAGAGCGGCCCCTATTGTAAATAATTCAATGAAGTTTTCAAAATAAAGTCTTTACTACAATTGTTTTTAACTCTGACTCTACTTCTTTCTCCCCACCATTCTACTAAATGGGAACTCTTCATTGGGAAATGGTGCCATTAGTCACCTTGGACCAGAATTTGATTGAATATTCCAAGCGTCCGGAGGTACTGGTGTTATCGGACTTCTCACCCATCTGGTACCAGACTTCTGGTAACAGGAAGGTTGGTCCCTAATTTACCTTTAATCATTTTGAAGCTCTAATGGGAGCACAAGGATCCTTGGAGAAGGCAAAGTGAAAGGTTGCCTTTTTTTGTTGCCATACATGATTATTAGATAATACTTTAATAATAATGATTATCTTTTCCCTCATTTTAGTCACATCACCTATTTTTTGGGAATGGGTCAATTTTAATATACACTCATGCACAAAACTTAGGGGAAGGGGAAAGTCTGATGTCCCTGGTCATCTACTTTTTTTTTAAAGGAGACAGAGGCAATTTTGTTCATACTTAGTTATCTTGTGATAAGGCACAATTTGGATTTTAGATTATAAACACAAGGTAATAAGACCAAATCCCAAAAAAAAAAAATATATATATATATATATATATTTTTGGATTTGATCTCTTATTACCTTGTGTTATCTTGTATGTCTTCAAAAAAGGTCACTGTGTATCAAATATCTTTCAGAGTTATTGTCTGAATCTCGATATACATGCTAAAAAGTAAAACTTCCTTTAGTTTTGTCCATGAGTGTACTTACATTGCACCTCGAGATGTCTGAAATCTGATACAATTATTTAAAAAAATATCAGACTTTTAGGTGGTCTGGAAAGGATAAATTTTCTTTCAATTTTTGTGATCAAATTTTAATATACTTAGAGTACTTTGAAGTCTGAAATTTGGTATACCTGTTTAATCCTGCAAATATAGGGAGTGTACAAAATGTTGAATTTAGGTTTAGTTAGTTTGTTTCAAACAGCATCAGATGTTTATTTTATAGAAGTGCTATTGTGGTTTATAAAAAAACGAACATTTTATGAACAGAATGACAGCTCTTAAACCTTATTAAAGTTCACCTTAATAATTCTAGAAAAATAAAATATGTGTGTGAGTTATGTTTCACTAATAGATTTTAGACTCTTTTGTTGTTTCTTATATATTAAAGATTTCACAGATTCCATGAGTCCATACTCCTCTAGTAGTTTGATGATAAAAGCAGCCTCTCCCAAAGGTCCTGTTTAGTGCATATCCATATTCTAGGATAGGCCTAATTAGAGATGTTTAACTATTCATTTTTGTGTTGTTGCATCGGCTCCCCACTCTCTTTCTGAAATATATTTCAGGATTTTTAGTGTCTCTTCCTTTTCTAATAACTTCTTCAATATGTTTACTGGCATTAATTTCTAGATCCAGGGTGTAGCCAATATATTGATTAAATTGTTGTTCTCTTCAAATAATTTTTGTATAGTTTCTTATCTGTGGTAAAAATAAAAATGTTTCAGATTTTTGCAGATTAAAATATTTCTTAAAGAAATTCTTTATTTTTAGGGAGTCATTTAATTACACAGTGTAACACAATTTTTGTTCCTCAATTCTCACTATTTTTTCTGGTTTTTTAGGACACATAAAATTGAAAAATCGCAATTATACACTTGAGACTTTGGTTTTGAGTCTAGGACATCTATATTTATTTTAAAAATTCAAGGACACACAAGAAAAGCCTAATAATGATTACAATGCATTAAAAAAATAATTAAAATTAACATTTTGAAAAAAGAATCTCCTTATCATGCAACTGAAAGTTGCTGATGGCTTGCGCCATCTATTGGAATAAATATCAACTATTCTCGTTGATTTTTAATTATTCCAGAATTGGCCAAATACCCATTCTTGATTAATCAAGAAAAGCTAACCACGGACGCGTTTCGGGCTGTTGGCCCTCATCAGGGCCATTTAGTTGCTTTTTAGTTGTCGGAAATTTGCATATACATTGCCATTACGATTGAGCAAGTGTGCAAATTTTTAGGTTTCTAGGCAGTCTGAAAGTATGTTAAAATTACAAAATAAATAGCTTTGAAAGCTAGCAATCCCTATATATATAAAAGTCAGTGTATGTATGTATGTATGTATGTATGTATGTATGTATGTATGTGGGTATCTATGTCGGCTATACACGTCCACAATACGTAACTAATCTGACTGAAATTTTAACAGTATATAGAGTAGAATCTGGAAAAACTTATAGTGAAAATTTCAGGTCTCTATCCCGAATATTCCTCGAGTTATTTGCAAATTGCGTTGCAAATTTACCTTTTCGCTCGCGAGCAGCGCCTCTAGCGGTGAAGATGGGAGGTAAAATCAGCTGACCCAATGTACACGTAAAATGTGTTTTGACAGGACATAGAGAAAAATCTGGAAAAGATATTTATAGGATTTTTAGCCAATAAAAAATAAAATTGACAGGTTCTGGGCAAAAATAGTTGTTTTTTTAGTCAGAAAATGATGATGACAATATTGCTGTATCATGTTTGATTATCAGATACAAAATTATATCGGGAAAAATTCCAAAAAGCTGAGACCACGGGTGAAGCCAGTTCATTTTTAGTGTGCAGGAACAAAATTCTAACAGAAAAACATTCATTTGAGCAGAAGACACAAAGCCAGATCATCTCTTTATAAAAATATCGCTTCTCTGACACAAAGTTTGGAGCGGGACGTTTCACAAGAGTGACATCCACGGCGCCAATTTATAATTGTAACGAATAGTATTTGAATAAAAACATTTAATTGGGTAAAACCTGGGCGTTGCCCGGGTCATTCGGCAAGTTTAAAATAAAAAGGATGAAATAAAAATAAATATAAATAAAAATGTGTTAGGAAATCTTTTGTAATTTTACAAGTTTTTCACAATTTCATCATGAATAGTCTGAAAGTATGTTAAAAATTGATAATAACATTCTGACTCTCTTCCAAACATATTTCCTGAAGACCTAGAAGTCTGACATTTTGTTCACTTGCATTCTCATTGGGAAGAATGTGTGTGAAAATTTTTAGGTTTCTACTGGAAAACACAATGCAATAAGACCAAATCCAAATGAATAAATAGTGTGTGACGTTTCGGTAACAACACTGTTACCGAAACGTCACACACTATTTATTTGGATTTGGTCTTGTTCGTGTTCGTTTAAAAAAAAAAAAATAAAAGGGTGATCGATTGAAAGGAAAACCAATGGGGGAAATAAATGCACAGAAACACAGTATAACAAAAAGATTTATTTTAAAAATTAAAACAAAAGGGGCCAAAAACTATTACACTTATATATATATAGAATTATGGTTGTATTTAAAGATTAAAACAGAGCTAAAAAAACTAGATAAAAAAGGTTAAGCAAAAAAAGTAAAGTAAAATTAAAGTAGTCTTAGGGAAGGGAAAGGAGATAAAAATAAATGGCAGAGGGGGGTGTCGAGCGTTTGTTTACACAGTACCTCGTGGCAGCACCGTCGCAGGCTTGGCTTGGCTTGTCTTGTGCGATGTCCAATTGTCGCGACTCGTTGGTTGTCTAAGTGTCTTTTCCGCTCTCAAGTTGCTGCTTGAGGGATACTCCAATGCGTTCTCTCCGTCCACAAGACGCTGCTTGCAGGATAGCTTGACGTCTTTCCTTCCACAAGACACTGCTTGCAGGATAGCTTGACGTCTTTCCTTCCACAAGACGCTGCTTGCAGGATAGCTTTTAGACGTCTCTCCGTCTGGCAAGGGAACTCAACTTTCCCCTCCGCTTCTAACAAGGGAATCCTGCCAACTGACCAAAAAAGAATGTAACATGACGCTCCGTCGTCTCCGCCCACGCCGACCTTTGCCCTCGGTCGGTCCAAGCTGGGGCTATCTATAGATATAGATGTCTTGCTCGTTGTCTCCCTTCACCTAAGACCTTCCTTCTATGTACAAAAAGTAAAGGATCTATAAAATAGTTTTAACATTCTCCCACATAATTTTGCTCCGAAAGAAGCCAAAATTAAGTATAAGACAAAAGAGCATATATATACACAATACACACAAGAGTAGATATGCCTATTACATTACATAAAATACACATAAAAGAATACACATATTACACTTTTTTTTTTCTACAGGTACTTTCACTAGTCCTTCGAGTCATACCTTGCAGGCTTTCTGATTACCCTACCATATCTATTTCTAGAGTCCCTGGATTCAATATTGGGCCTATTTCCTAAAAATGCATCAGAATGGGGTTCGGTATTTGAATTGTCCTTTTGAATCGTCTTAACATTCGAGGATATTTCCAGAGGGTGTAAGCGCTGTAGAGCCCTGATCAAGGTTCCTGTGGATGTTTTAACATGGGCCACTCTCACTATTCCATCTTTTCCTGGTATGAGATTTACTATTCGCCCTTTAGGCCAAAACATTCTTTTAAGATTTTCTTGCCCGATCAGTACAACGTCTCCTACTTTCAACTGTCTTCTATCAATATTTTCGGATTTCTGAATCAGCGCGCCTAAATATTCCTTTAAGAATCTCTGCTTCAATTCTCTCTTCAGTTGACCTAACTCTCTGTATCTAGTGTGCAACATTTCTGGCTTTAAATTTTCAAATTCAGGAAAGCTAGACTCCGGACCATTTTGTAAAAACTCATTAGGAGTTAAAGGTTTTAGATCATTGTCGTCTTCAGAGACATAAGTGAGGGGTCGATTATTAATGATGGATTCGATTTCACAAAGGGCAGTCTGCAGTTGTACATATTTCAGCTTCCTGTGACCTAGCATCTTTATCAGCATTTCCTTTATTGTCCTAACCATTCTTTCCCAAAATCCTCCCCACCAAGGAGCAGAAGGAGGGATAAAAATCCATTGTATCCTTTCAATTGAGGTTTCCCTTTCAATTCTAATCCAATCCAATCTCTTGAATATTCTATTAAGTTTTGCGAAATTGGTGCCATTGTCGCTATATATTTTCTCGGGGCGCCCTCTCCGACAAATAAACCTATGGAGGGCCATCATGAAGACTCCTGTCTCTAAACTCTTCACCAACTCCAGATGAATAGCGCGATAGACGGCGCAAGTAAAGGCGGCTACCCACACTTTCCCACCTTCTTTCAAATGAAGAGGGCCTAATAAATCAACTCCTGTAACTTGGAAGGGTTTGCCCAGTCCAATTCTGTTTTCTGGCAAAGCTGCCATTGGTCTTTGCAGAGACTTTTCTTTAAGTCTCTTGCAAGCAATGCACTTACTGATAATTTTCTTTATCGTTTTCCTTCCCCTGATTATCCAAAATTTCTCTCTCAGCTTTGATAAAATGAATTGCACGCCTACATGTCCATTCTTCAGGTGCACTTCCCATATAAGTTGCTCTACGAAGGGATGGTCGCCTGGTAGAATGATAGGAGTTTTAAATTCTTCTGGGACCTGTCCATGTAAAAGTTTGCTTTCTACACACCAAAGTCCGTCAGTGTTTTTTAATTTTTTAAAACTCTTGGTTGCATTCGATTTCTCTATGGAGACTTTCTCCTGAATCATTCGGATAAGCTTTTTTTCTGCTAAGTCTAATTCTGAAACTTTCAAAGGTCCTGTTTCAGTTGACTGTTTTTTAAGTTTCCCTAAAAATCTTAAAACATAGGACATTACCCTGATGTTGAGAGAGTAATTAGACCTCCTTGTCAGTATCCAGTCTTTATAATCGATGTTCAAATTAATGTTGGTTTTCGTAATGTTTTCTTCAACCTTTATTTCTTTTGGATTTATCGAGAACTCTGAATCGGGCCAGAATTCTTTAGGTTTTTTCAACCATTCGGGGCCCTCCCACCATCTGCTTTGCACAAACTGGCTTGGAGGGCAACCTCGAGACAGAAGATCGGCCGGGTTCAACTGACTAGGAACGAACCTCCAATCGTTCAAATTGGTAGTGGCCTGTATTTCTCTGACTCGGTTTCTCACGAAAACTCTCCACTCAATTTCTTTCTTTATCCAACTTAGCGCGGTAGTAGAGTCAGACCAAAGAGTTGTTTCACATTTTCTCTTCAAGGCAGCTTGGATTGCATTGGCTAGTCTAGCTCCTAGTACCATGGCCATTAATTCCAAGCGAGGGATCGTAATACTCTTCATAGGAGCTAATCTGACTTTGCTCCAAATCAAAGTTAGAGTATTTTCTCGTCCCGTTTCGCTCCTTAAATAGGCTACAGCTCCATAGCCTATTTGACTAGCGTCACAAAAGATATGAACTTCTGTAGGGAAAATGAGATCATTCCACATATATCTCGGTATCTTTATTAACTCTATGAATTTTATTTGATCCAACCAGGTTCGAAATTCCTGGGCCATACTTTCGGGTAGTGGTGTATCCCAACCTAGTTTCAGCCCCCATGATCGCTGCAGTAACAACTTCGGTGGCAAGAATACTGGAGCGCAAAATCCAAGTGGATCAAATATCCGCTGAACCATGGACAGTACCAACCTTTTCGTTAATTTGGGTTGAAGACTCAAATTGTCAGGGAGTTCGCATTTTAATGAATCTTCCATTTTATTCCAAACAACACCCAATATTTTTGTACAAGTCCCCTTTTCAGGGTTTTCCTCCAGAGAATATTCCCACTCTCGTAAGTCCATTTTAGCCTTGTCCATAATTTCAATTGCGGCCTTTTGAAATTCCTGCACTTCCTGTTTTGTTTCCAGCGAGGTAATACAATTGTCCATGTAGAAGGATTGAGCTAAAATCTTTGCCCATTGAACAAGTGGGCCTCTTATTGATTGAAGATGGTATTCTATTACGGCGTTCAGCACAAAAGGACTACAGTTTAAGCCAAATACAAGTCTCTTATGCCTGTAAGCTATTAGTTCTCTATCGCTCTCCTTTTCCCACCAAAGGAATCTAAGATAGTTCCGTTCAGATTCTTC
This sequence comes from Cordylochernes scorpioides, assembly GCA_030710605.1. Classification (NCBI taxonomy): domain Eukaryota; kingdom Metazoa; phylum Arthropoda; class Arachnida; order Pseudoscorpiones; family Chernetidae; genus Cordylochernes; species Cordylochernes scorpioides. The sequence continues at coordinate 6,302,577 of CP092884.1, read as the reverse complement.
AATCGCCACCATCTGGAATGCTTTTCTTATATCTGCCGTGACTCCAAATTTATTTTCCCGAAATCTTATCATCATTTCAGGGATTCTTTCCAATAAATTCGGTCCCTTTTCTAAACATTGATTCAAAGATAGTCCATTATGGCCTAGACAAGAAGCATCGAAAACCGGACGTATGGGCGTCGTTTTAGATTCCATCTTGTACACAGGGCGGTGAGGTAAATAATAGCCTCTTCTCTCGAGAGGATTTTCCTCGACTCTTTCAATGAGTCCTTCAGTCAGCCAGTCTCTAAAGATCTGACTATATTCGGTCAACTTATTCTGTGAGGTCATTTTCTTAGTGCTTATATCTAACCTTTTTATCGCTATGTCAAGATTGCTGGGGATTGACTCCTTTTCTACCTTCCAAGGTAGACCTACAGAATATCTCTGATCACTTTGTCTTTGAATTTTTGTTATAAACTTTTCTTTTATTTCCTGGTATCTGGTCTCTTTGGAGCAAGTTTCAACAGGATCCCTAATGCCTAGTACTTCTAGATCCCACAAATCCTTTAAATCGCATCGCGTTGTTAGCAGATTCAAAGTCTTCTGCACATTGTCATTGCTATCAATAATTGGCGAATTGCCCATTAGTGTCCAACCTAATTTCGTTTCCACCGCAGTTAAATCTGCTTCAACTTGAACTATTTTTCCTGTCAAAATCATACCTAGATAGTTAGCGCCAATCAATATGTCAATCTCTTGTCCTTTAAAACTGTCCTGAGACAATATTATGCCCTTAATCTTCAATTTTTCTAACCAGTCTCCTTTTGGCAAAGGTGGTATGGCGTCGCAAATTTTACGTTGATCCAGCGCCTCAATATGGATCACATCTCTTTTATTACCTAAATTCTTTAATTCTAACATAAATTTACCGTGATTTTCCTCACCAATCTTATTACCTCCAAAAAGACTTTTAGCTATAGTTATTTCGCCTTTTCTTTCTATTCCTACACTCCAGACTAACGACTGTTTGATATACGAAAACTGACTTCCACTGTCGAGGAGAATTCTAACCCTTCTAGAGGCATTTGGGCCTCTTAACAGTGCTACCGTGGTCATCAGCAAGACCTGACCTGTGCAGGCTTGACTAGAAAGCGATGCAATGGGTTCGGGTGCATTTTCTTTTAGATTTTCTCTTCCTGGTTTCGCTAACCGGTTAGAAGAATTTCCTTCACATAAAACTTCCAAGTGGTTTCTCCCACAGTTTTTGCACTCCAATTGTTCTCGGCACTGACTCTGTATGTGTCCCTTTCTTAAGCATTTGAAACATAGATGGGCACTACGTATTTTATCATTTCTCTCTCCCGGAGACATTTTCATTATGGAGCGGCATTGATGACTCGCATGATTTGTTCTTTCACAAAAGAAGCATTTTATATTAGTTCGCCCTCCGAACAGACTAGACACAGTGGCGGGTCTGAAATTGCTCCTGGTTCTGGTCCCATCATTGTAAGACCTTTTATAGGGTTCCTCCTGCCTAAAGCCTTTTTCCACAAATTTCAGCCGTTGAGCACTCCTTACTTCGGCTTTTAGAAAGTCCAATAATAACCTTAGCCTTTCTTGAGCTCCTCCAACCCCTTTATCTGACTCTTCCCGTTTTGCTAACTCCATACCATAACCCGAAGACGGATGCCTGTGCCATATTTTCAAAATATCCGAAGGTAATGAAGACTCGACAAGAGGGTATAAAAAAATACCCGACAACTGGGGATCAATGCCCAGTGTCTCTAACGACCGGAGGTGACTGCTCAGTTCGTCGTACAGACTGCTTAAATTTCTATTTTCTTTCTTTACATTAGATATAACCGAATTCAATAGACGTCTGACATACAGTTCTGTCAGTATATTCGGGTCACCGAATCGCTCCTGTAGGGCTTGTACTGCCAAAGCATAGTTGGCGCCTGTAACGGGATAGCTTGCTACAACACGATAGGCTTCTGAATTTGGTACAATTGCTTGACGCAAATATAAAAACCGGTCGCTATCGGATAAATTCTTATTTTCGTGAATTTTCGAAAACTGCGCCCACCAAGACAACCAACATTCCAGAGAGCCATCATAGCTTTTTAGGGCTAACTCTGGTAATTTCACATTTATTACAGTGTCCTCGCTAGCAATCGGGATTGTTTCTTCTTTATCGGGATTCCGTAATACACTGACTTTCTGTTGAATATCAAACTTTTCCTCTTCATATTTATCGCATTCTTGCCATTCCCTATCAATACTTTCCTCTGTAATCCCTTCTTTCACTACCAATAAAGCCTGATATTTTTCGTTTAGATCTACAAGTTTCGTGAAATAAGACTCTAGTCTATTAAACTTAGAATAAATATCATTCCTATCAATTTGAGACTTTTCAAATTCCCCATTTATTTCATTAATAATTCTAGTGAAAGTACCTCTTATGGCTTTTCTGCGCTTTTTAAGTGCATCCATCTCCTCCATATTTCCTTTAAATCGATCACGTCCGGCTCACCAAAATGTTCGTGTTCGTTTAAAAAAAAAAAATAAAAGGGTGATCGATTGAAAGGAAAACCAATGGGGGAAATAAATGCACAGAAACACAGTATAACAAAAAGATTTATTTTAAAAATTAAAACAAAAGGGGCCAAAAACTATTACACTTATATATATATAGAATTATGGTTGTATTTAAAGATTAAAACAGAGCTAAAAAAACTAGATAAAAAAGGTTAAGCAAAAAAAGTAAAGTAAAATTAAAGTAGTCTTAGGGAAGGGAAAGGAGATAAAAATAAATGGCAGAGGGGGGTGTCGAGCGTTTGTTTACACAGTACCTCGTGGCAGCACCGTCGCAGGCTTGGCTTGGCTTGGCTTGTCTTGTGCGATGTCCAATTGTCGCGACTCGTTGGTTGTCTAAGTGTCTTTTCCGCTCTCAAGTTGCTGCTTGAGGGATACTCCAATGCGTTCTCTCCGTCCACAAGACGCTGCTTGCAGGATAGCTTGACGTCTTTCCTTCCACAAGACACTGCTTGCAGGATAGCTTGACGTCTTTCCTTCCACAAGACGCTGCTTGCAGGATAGCTTTTAGACGTCTCTCCGTCTGGCAAGGGAACTCAACTTTCCCCTCCGCTTCTAACAAGGGAATCCTGCCAACTGACCAAAAAAGAATGTAACATGACGCTCCGTCGTCTCCGCCCACGCCGACCTTTGCCCTCGGTCGGTCCAAGCTGGGGCTATCTATAGATATAGATGTCTTGCTCGTTGTCTCCCTTCACCTAAGACCTTCCTTCTATGTACAAAAAGTAAAGGATCTATAAAATAGTTTTAACAGGTCTTATTACCTTGTTTTTATAATCTATAATCCAAATTGTGCCTTATCGCTTCTACTGGAAGTTGTTAAAAAAAGATTACAAGATTCTTGGACAGTCATGCAGGTGTTGAAGCTTATTTTACTTTTTTTTCTTAAAAATATTTGTAGGCGCGCCTATGGGATTTAATAGCGTGTGATTAACATTTTACATTATCAAGTTTTTACAGCAACAATTACATTAGCAAACCTCAGCAATTTCTGACACGTATATGGGTTTATAATTGTCTAAGAAAACCCTCTAGAATGGTGTCATTTTGTCACCGAGACGTTGGGATTAATTAATTTTGTTAATGAATAAAATAATATAGTTGATATACATGTTATATGTGTGTATATGGGTCGGTCGGTGGAAGGATGGTCTAAACCGTTGGTTTTCAACTGCTACGACCCGTGTTTGATTCCCGCATTGGGCACTTTTTTCTGTTTAAAAAAAAAAATGCTCCAATGGCCCCCGATTCTCGCAAAAGTCCAACCCTACCAGCGAGTGCAAGTAACCAAACGGGGCTCTGGCACATTTGTAAGTGCAAAGTCGAACTGCTTTTCACATGTGTAGACATGTGGTGCACTTAGAGTAAAAGCAGTCACCTTCTTCTACCCACCATGATTATCATGGACTGTACCACGTGTACTAGGGATAAGCAAAAAAAATGTGTGTATGTGGTATAATAATAAGGTGGGGAAAGAGAAATAAGGACACCACAAGTTGGAAGAGAAGGAACCCAGGCGACCAGAGAGAGAGATGGGAGAGACCCAGGCCCGGCAAAGTCGGGCAGCCGTTCGTGTCGCACACAATCCCCAACTGTCTTAATAGTACCGAGGTTCCAAGTAACAGGCCCCAGTGGTCGCCCCTTGGAATGTCGCTGATGTCTAAAGTGACCGGACTTTACTCTCCCGTCTCTCTCTGGGTCGACTGTAGGTTTGCTTTATTATTCCTGGAAGAGTATATATTATGACATGTATACTGTATATAGAAATTTTTCTAAAATTATTAATATATTTTAAATAAATTCTCTCACAGATTATATATAGGAATATAGAATGCATAATCGTCAATGAAAATATTAGTGACTTGTTCAACTTTTATTATTGGTGTTTTATATATAAAAAAAAAATATATATATATATATCTTTTGCACATCCCTACTACATGTAGTACAGGCCATAATAATCATGATGGGTAGAAGTGGGCGACTGCCTTTACTGTAAGTGCATCACATGTCTACACATGTGAAAAGCTGTTCGACTTTGCACTTACAAATGTACCAGAGCCCCGTTTGGTTACTTGTACTTTTGGGGGTTGGACTTTTGTAAGAATCGGGGGGGGGTCATTGAAGCATTTTTTTTAAATCAGAAAAAAGTGCCCAATGCGGGAATCGAACCCAGGGCGTAGCGGTCGTAAACCAACGGTTTAGACCATCCTTCCACCGACCCCCATATAAAGAATATAAGTTGTGTGTGTAAAATAAATATATTTTCAATCATATACTAATTTATCATGGTAAAAAGAGGCTAAAAGTATAATGCAGATGGCTTTTGCATTGTCTGTAGTCATTTTTTTGGGAAAGAAGTTAAAAATACTCATTGCTTACTGTTGTTGTTTCTTATCCCTTTGTGTGAAGATTACACGAATTCCATGAGTTCATGATCTCATGGAATGGGGTATAGGGGTGCAGCTTTCGTTGATCATGGCAACCATGATCCAGGCACACTTTGGTGAAATCATTGCTTTCTACTGTCAAGATGTGTGAAGTATACCAAGCATATTTCAGTATGCCAATTGGCAACCAAGACAAACCTTGGGCACTTCAGTTGTAGTCTTTGCAATGAAACACTGGAAGCATGGGACAGAGGTGAAAACAAAGCAATGAGGTTTGCTATTCCAAGAATTTGGCGAGAGCACACTGGTCACTCGAATAACTGCTACTTTTACATGGTGGACCTTTCTAAACGGCGAAGGGGCAAGAATGCACCTGCTATCATCTATCCAGATATTCCTTCATCCATTGCTCTAGTTTTTCACAGTCATGAGTACCCAATACATACTTAGCCAAAGAAATACCCATCTACAACATTACATAGCAGTAAATCAGAGGATAAAGACAGCTTTCAAGACATAGAAGACACACACCGACACTTTCCCAGCCAAACTGATGTGGATGTGTGAGAACTTCTGACATCCAGACTCAAGCAGTGGAACCTGTTGGATGAAAGTGTGCAAATAACATGTCAGAGAAAACGGCACAAAATTTTTTCTTACTTCTACACACTTTGAGATGGAATCGCCTTCTACAACAAAGAGACGGGCCTATTTAAAGCCATTGACATTCCATGGAGCTCATAAGAATGGATGATTCTTATTGACAGCTCAAAAAAGAGCATGAATATGCCTCTATAATGGCGAACAAATGCCGTCTATCCCTTGCAGCACACTTGAAGGAAGACTCCATACATGTGAAGAATGCTTTGCAGTATCACAAATATAATTGGAGGCTGTTGGAGATTTAAAAATTATCGCCTTCTTGATGGGACTCCAGGGTGGGTTTACAAACCCATGTTTGATGTGAGTGGCCCTCACGATCCAACTTCCCTGTGGGGACAAGAAAGGTCGAGTGGAGGCAGCAACAAACAGTAAGTGATCTTCATTTCAAAATGATAGTCATAATACAGAGCAAGAACGGCGTCGGCTCAGTAGAAAGTAGGACTACCACAGACGGTGATGCACGCAGCAACACATCTAGGTAGAAAGTCAATCAGACTACGGATGGCGTACAAGTGACATGTGGGCGCGCTACTGCTTGTTGAAGGATACGCCGATCCACGGGTGATGACGTCACTCTGGCTGCCCCGGCATTCCTATAAATTGCCTCAATTTCCTTTTCCAACCATCTCCACAGTAGGTGCACCGTTGACGCATCCAGGTGTGCCAGAAGTAATTTGACGTATGGACCAACCTGCCTTTTTCAGTCCTATCACCATGCCCCTCGAAAAAGCATGTCTGCTGGAACTGATTCCGTTGACGACGGCCTGGCACTAACTGCTATTACGTGTATTTTGAAACAAGAACAAAATTTCTACGATGATTTTCCTTGAAAAAAACAATGGCACGGATATCGTCCTTTCTGCAAGTTCCTTCCCTTATATCTTACTCCACGTACGCACGAGATCATTTGCATAACTCAGTGAGGCGCGACTACCCTGAAATTTGCCTAATTTTCTGGCCAATCAATCTCTTTTGGTGTTCCATTTTCAATGTCGCGCAGTGTATTTTTACTCAGAAGTGTCATTTTGACAAAATTAAACAAAAGAAAAATGAAAAATTTGTTCTTGAAAAGACAAAATAGCAAAAAAAAAGTGCAAGACCTCGGAAAAGGTGCAAACATTTTTTAATCCAGGACAAAATGAAATGCAGTTTTAGTCCATTTTCAAGAAGTAGTTTCATAAATTAATGTTAAAAATCAAAGGTGCTGCACCCAAAAATCCGCCCTTTATACATCACTCAGAAAACTCGTGGTCATCGCCGGTTATTCTAGTATATAAGAAAGACGCTAACTGGCGTTTCTGTGTCGCGTACAAACGATTAAACAAAGTTACTAAAAAAGGACGTTTACCCACTCCCCTAAATTGATGATGCACTTGATTCCCTGAAAAAGGAGCCAGTTTTTATTCATTAATGGACCTCCATTCGGGATATAGAGAAAAACTGCCTTTATTTCTCCTGATGGACTGTAATGAATTCCTAGTCATCCCTTTGGCCTCTGTAATGCTCCTTTAACATTTGAGCGCACGTGATGGACAAGATACTGAAAGGTCTGAAATGGACAATGGCCCTCTATTATTTAGACGACATCGTGGTATCTTCCAAAACGTTCGAGGAATATTTATACAAACTTGAAATCATACTACAGTGTCTTAACAAAGTCGAGCTGCGTATAAAAAATGACTTTTGGAACCAAACGAATCAAAGTGTTTGGACTCCTCTTCGTTTCTAGAGGCATTTATCCCGACTCAGAAAAGATCTCCAGGTTTCCGAGCCCAAATATATAAAGGATGTGATAATTCCTATTATCGTAGGTTTATCGAGTATTTCGCTGAGAAAAAGTTGCTCCTCTACACGAAGTTCTCAAAAAGGATAAGCAACTCGCGTTGAACTCTCATCAAAATACTTTTGAATCCTTGAAATTTTGAGGAAAAACTCCCAACTTATGCTTTAAGAATTAATATATACAGTTATCAGCGTCATGCGTTCTTAATTCTGTCACCGTTTGCTTTTGGTTCAGTGGTAGAATGCTCGCCTGCCACGCGGGCGCCCCGGGTTCGATTACCGGCCGATGCATTTTTTTTTTTTTTACAATTTTTAAAACTCATTTATATATTATACAAGAATGACATCCACGGCGCCAATTTATAATTGTAACGAATAGTATTTGAATAAAAGCATTTAATCGGGTAAACCCCGGGCGTTGCCCGGGTCATTCGGCTAGTCTTATCTAAGAAGGAGAAGAATAGCTCAACAACGGAAGAGAATGCTATGCCGCAATATGGGCCATCAACAAATTTCGACCGTACCTTTTTGTTAGTAAGTTTGTCGTCATTGATCATCACGGTCTTTGCTGGTTGTCCAACCTGAAGAACCCAAAAGGAAGACTTTGAACTCTAAGAATATGACGTTACGGTTGTTAACAAAAGTGGCCGCAAACACCAAGAGGCTGACTTCCCCCAGATCCTTCTGTTTCTTCTATCAATTTACTAATTTTTGGGTATTTTCTTTGTTCATCTTCGCGCGAAGCACGTAAGGGCAGTTATTGAGGTTATATCATCATCTGCTGATAAAGGGCATTGGGTACCCTCTGGAAGTAGGGTAATGTCACCGATCGCAGCACATCATCAACGTATCGTTGAGCCGTCATAGTGCCCTGAATACGAACTAAAGGTGACTTGGTATCGCGATTGCGCCCCAAACCATGATTCCGCGTTGTCACGCGGTGGGGCGTTCCACAAATGCTGCCGGATTTAACCTTTCTCCACGTCGACGCCACACGTGTACACGGCGTGTAATTCGTGTAATCTTTGCACAAGGGGAAAAGAAACAACAACATTCTTTGTAGAAAACACTTGAATAGGAATGGACTCCAACCACCTTGTGCGCAATGAATAGTTTCTTCTGACAGAATGAAACCCTTAAATAAATAGAACAGCAGGGCTTTCTCACCGATTGATTTATATTTCTCTGGTGATGTGTTTAACACTAAAACTATGTTTGAAAAAATTTCCTAAATGTCCAAATAGAAATCAATTATTGATGAATATATTGAGTAAAAGCTAACTGGGCTTAACAGGCTGCTAACCAGGGGGGAGGGGGTATTAGAAAGAGTATGATTATGAAGAAGCGGAACTCTGCCTTTGCCGGTCCCAAGCCCGGACGAAAAAGGAGGGGGAGCAGTAACAAGCCCACTAAAAAACCTGGGCTCATCTGGCCCGGCTGATAGTACCCTGTAAGGGCTCCTAATCCAGGGATATAGGATGAGCAGCATTTGTACTCCATGTTAGGAACGGCTGCACATGGCGTCTGTTCCTCATGTCAGAGGCGGCCATTTCTTTTGGAGCTAAGTCGGCCTGCCACTGAGTAGTGCTCCTAGTCTTAAGAAAGAAGATGAAGAAGCGGTAGTCTTGGATGAAAATTATTTATTGAAATCTTACAATATTTTGATGTGGCTAATCACCCACTTTCCCCAAAGGAGAACTCTGTTATCCACAGAACACCACTAGATAATCAGGATTTTTTTTTTATTAGGTAGAATGGACTGAACAAACTCTTGGCATACATTTTTTTCCCACGATGCATTATTCTATTTTGTATAACAATTGAATCTATAGTCACAGACTAGTCTTTAGGATTTCAAAAATCATCTATAACAATTTCTTGGACAAACAAGCAACTTTTTCTTTTCAACTTTAAGGTTGTTGGATTCGAGTCACATGGGCCACTGGGCCGGCCGTATTAAAATTGAGCTATTTATATACAGGAAAATAGGACCATATCCAAATAAATTAATACCTACAGTTAAACCTGTCTATAACGCCCTCTCTTGGGACTCACCAAAATGGGTGCTATGGAGAGGGGGTGCTATATACAGGTCACTTTTAATGTAAATCGCATTGTACTATGTATTTAAAATCAGGCGCTATAGAGATGTTTAACTGTATATGTATTTCTTGTATCTATAATCCAAATTGTGCTTCATCATTTTTGAGTTATTTATAATAATTTTTAAATGAATAAAAATCATTTCAAAAATGCAATTTTTATTTTAATATATTGCATAATGATTATAGATTATAAACACAAGGTAATAAAACCAAATCTAAATGAATAAATAGTGTGACATTTCGGTAACAACACTGTTACAGAAATGTCACACACTATTTATTTGGATTTGTGGTTTTATTACCTTGTGTTTATAATCCAAATTGTGCTGAGAGGTGCTTCACATTATATAGACAGTTAAACCTGTATATAGGGCACCCTCTAAATAGTGCCTCCTTCTCTATAGCGCCAATTTTTAAATACATAGTACGATACGATTTACATTAAAAGTGACCTGTCTATAGCACCCCCTCTCTATAGCACCCTATTTTGGTGAGTCCCAAGAGCTATAGACAGGTTTAACTGTACATTCAATTATTAGAACAATTGTTCTAGCTTTGACCTCCATCCCTGTGTACAGTAAATTGATTTTTTTTTTCTTATCCCTAGTACACATGGCACAGGCCATGATAATCATGGTGGGTAGAAGGCGACTGCTTTTACTGTAAGTGCATCACATGTCTACATATGTGAAAAGCAGGTTGACTTTGCACTTACAAATGTGCCAGAGCCTCGTTTAGTTACTTGCACTCGCTGGTGGGGTTGGACTTTTGCAAGAATCGGGGGGCATTGGAGCAATTTTTTTTTTAATCAGAAAAAAGTGCCCAATGCGGGAATCGAACCCGGGTCGTAGCGGTAGTAAACCACGGTTTAGACCATCCTTCCACCGACCCCCACAGTAAATTGATAACTTTCTGTATTTACAACTGTCCGGCTATCACGTGGGGTGTGAAGGCAGCAACAGCAGCAACGGGGAGGTGGCCAGCAGCAATGGCCACATGGAGGACTGGCAGGTGGTGTCTTCCAGCAAGAAGAAGTGTGTCCTCTCCAAAACTGTAAGTGTGCCTCCCCCCACACTGGCTGGTCCTCACACTGTGTGCAGCAAAACTCCGGCTGGTCCCCCATCACTGACATCTTCCAGGGACACCTGAAGAAGGTGGTGACCCTTGGAGGCAGCACCACCATCACCATTGAACCTTTCTTTGCCCTGAGATTGGACATCCAGGTGGGTGCCATCCTCAATGTCTTAAATGCCAGAGATACCCTTTTTTGGTAATACAGTTACTACTGTGATGATACAGTAGAACCTTCCTGTAAAGGACACCTAATTACAGAGACAAAGTATCCTTTAGGGAGAGGTGTCCTCTTACTGGAGAGTTGCTAAATAGTAAAAATGGTAATTTGCAAATTAAAACTGCCTTTTACAGAGAGAGGTCCTCTAGCGCGAGTGTCCTCTCATGGAGTATGTTGTTTAACCAGCTCCTTGGTACCACCAGCCAGATGTCATGTGCAGGGAGAAGGGGTGTCCACAGTGGAGGAAGCCTTGAACCGGCTCATGTCCCGGGAGCCCATCCACGGCTACACCTGCCCTCGCACACGGCAGCCTACGGAGATCTTCCAGCACTACTACCTGGCCCGCCTGCCCCACATCCTCATCCTCTGCTTCAAACGTTTCATCTACGACACCGAGGGCTGCAAAAAGATTCATAAAAAGGTGTCTTTCCCCCTCAAGCTGGAAATTAGGAAAGGTGAGGAATAACTTAGCTAGGTTTATTTTAATAGATAATTATATAATGTTCATGTGTGAGTGGTCAGAATATGCCTTTTTGGTTTTAATGTCAACACCTGACCTTTTTTCTATTTTTAAAATCATTTTTCACCAGAACAGAGTATTTACGTAAATTTGGTCTTGATTTCTTGATTTCTCAAAAAGGCTCCAGGACAAAATTTTTGGTCGTAAAGGTACAGCCTGAACCACATTGACAACGGCCAACAGCCCCAAATGTATACGTGGTTGACTTGATTTAACAAGAAAATAAGGTGGCGAAATATAACGGAACTAATAAATAACATACATTCTTAAAAATGGCTTTATTTATAAATGCACTAAAAAAAATATATATATATATCTTCTGTCAGGAGTTGATAAGGCACAATTTGGATTATAGATTATAAACACAAGGTAATAAGACCAAATCCAAATAAATAAATAGTGTGTGACATTTCGGTAACAGCGTTGTTACCATCTTCAGACAAAAGTACTGAATGAGAAATGGTGTGGTTAAATTTCTCATTCAGTACTTTTGTCTGAAGATGGTAGCAACGCTGTTACCGAAACATCACACACTTTATTTATTTGGATTTGGTCTTATTACCTTGTGTTTTCTGTCATGAGTAATTAGATGTATCTGAGTGAAAATAAAAGCGGCAGGGTATGATCATATTTAGAGAAGAGGTAAAAATATAGCAAACACTTATAAAAATTGCTAATCAGTTGCTACATATTAAATCACATTAGGTTTGAAATTCATGATTGTCCCCCGCCGCTTATTTTCACTCAGATACATCTAATTGCTCAATGACAGAAGATAAAATATTTTATTTTTCCTTTTTATTGCATTGGAATAAAATATTTTTTTCAAAAATGTATTTTTTAATTATTAATTATTTTGTTTTTAATTCTATAAATGCCACTACCATATCAGCAGCCCTTCCCACTCTGAATACTGAGCCTAGGTATATCAGCAGGAGTGAATTATAAAAATTGGTTTACAAAAGTTTCCAATGAAGCAAACCCTCCAAAAACATCCACCCTTGTAAACACAAAATTTCCATTGTGTTATTGTTGTTTTTTTATCCCCTTGTGTAATGATTACACGAATTCCATGAGTCCATGCTCCTCGAGCTGTTTTATGATAAGCAGCGGCCTCTCCCAAAGGTCCTGTTAATCTCATGGAATGGGGTGTAGGGGTGCAGCTTTCATTGATAATAGCACCATGATCCAGGCACACTTTGGTGAAAGTCTTGACTTTGCCTGTAATTTGAGGCTGTTCCTAACATGGAAGTAGACGCCTTTGCTGCCGACTCTAACATGAGTACAGACGCAGCTCCTCCGTATCCCTGGAGTGGGACCCTTGCTGAGGTCTATCAACTGGGTCAGTTGAAGTCAGGATTTTTAAAGAGGTCTACTCCTCTTCTAACAATGCTGCTGTTGGTCCGCGACTGCTTATTCGTCAGAGTTATTCTGCTTGTTACACAGCTGGCCTTCATATCTGAAGGTCGTTCCCCTATCTGCCACCTGGGGATGCGCCCTATAGCAGTCAGCTCTGCCAAGGGAAAAAAAAAATTCCATTGTAAACCCACTCTATAAGGAGTCTCCCTACCTTCCATTAAAAATTGTTGTTTTTTGTCTCACTACATAGTGTATCATATCTAAATATTGGTAATCATGGAATTCGTGTAATCTTTACACAAGGGGATAAGAAACAACAACAACAACAACAAATATTGGTAATTATAGAATTGGTGTTTGCTTGCAGAACTACTATCCACAGAAAAGAAAAACAAAACCACAGAAATCTACAATCTTTTTGCCGGTAAGTTTTGTCTAAATATGGCATTCACAGCTTGTAGTTTCATTGTTTGCAACTGACCTCTCTTTGACTTATTATAATCCTAGTTGGCTGGAAACCTGAAGCACGTAGTAGGAACTAGCAGTTTTGATGGAGGATAATAAATGGGGGCAAAAGGCTTTCCTTTGCGAAGTAACTCTTATCTTTTTTGGAAAGCAATCATTTTTATAGGATGGATTTAGAAAAAAACATATTGATAAGGCACAATTTGGATTATAGATTATAAACACAAGGTAATAATACCAAATCCAAATAAATATATAGTGTGTGACGTTTCGGTAACAACGCTGTTACCGAAACGTCACACATTATTTATTTGGATTTGGTCTTATTACCTTGTGTAAAAAAACACATTGAAAAATTTCTTGACTATAGTTTTTTTTTTTTTTTGCTTATCCCTAGTACACGTAGTACAGGCCATGATTATCATGGTGGGTAGAAGTTGGCGACTGCTTTTACTGTAAGTGCACCACATGTCTACACATGTGAAAAGCAGTTTGACTTTGCACTTACAAATGTGCCAGAGCCCCGTTTGGTTACTTGCACTTGCTGGTGTGGTTGGACTTTTGCAAGACTCGGGGGCCATTGGAGCATTTTTTTTTTAAACAGAAAAAAAGTGCCCAATGCGGGAATCGAACCCGGGTCGTAGCGGTTCAAAACTAACGGTTTAGACCATCCTTTCATCTTGACTATAGTTCCCCATATTTCAGCTATCGACGTTGCAATACTTCAAAATAAAAGCAAACATTTTTTTTTTTGTAATCCCAAGTAGTAAAGACCATGATAATCATAGAGGGTATTTAGTGACTGCTACCATTGTAAGCCACCACATGTAGAGAAACAAGTATGCCAGAGTCCTTTCTTGGTTACTTGCACTCACTGGAAATTTGGATCCACTGAAGTATTTTTTTTTTTTAGAAAAAAAGTGTCCAATGTGGGATCCCAGGTTTACACTCCACCAATCCCCTTGAATACAAGCCTTCTGTTGTTGATTTGTCTAAATACAAATATTTGAGACTCGTTATAGTTAGCTTTAAAAATTATAATAATAACAATGCTTAGAAAAATATAACGATGATTGAATAAAGAGACACCTTTCTATCATCGTTATATTTTGCTATTTTTATTCGAAGAGTTCTAGCTAGTCAATAACAATGCTTATTCCTGGTATTATTACTGTCATTCCTGCATGACTCTTACATTTCTGCTCGGAGAATCTGTATAAGACTAAAACGTCTTAATAAAGCTTTTTGTTATAGTAGACTTACAATGGAAAGTTAATTTTTATTTTGCAACAAGGGTGGGCGCTCATGGGAGACATATATATTCTCTTCTATATAGTATTTGTCTATATTACTTTTTGTACTTGTCATCCAAATGTTGGTGATTCAAAGTTTATGCATCTTGCTCTCTAGCCAATCCATAACCTACTTGCTGGACAGGGGGTCTTCATTCTGTAAACAATTTCTTCCCCGGGCTTTAAAATGTGAATTGTCTACACTCAAGTGCTTTCCATCTTTAGTGCCAATCTTGAACACATTTTGCCTTGCATTAGATACAATAAACAGGACCTTTGGGAGAGGCAGCTGCTTATCATCAAACAGCTCGAGGACTCATGGAATTTGTTTAATCTTTGCACAAGGGGATAAGAAGCAACAACAGTTTTTAACTGACCTTGTCTTTATTGTTTGTGGAGGAGCATTGCTCAATGCAAATATTTATATGAAAATGTCCTAAAAACTTATGTCCCTAGTTTGCTTAAATACCATTTCTGAGTGTAGCATATATAAGCAGAATGATCCATTACAGTATTAGAGCTCTAAAGAAGAGGTCTGGTAGATTAAATTGACAAAATTGTTGGGAGGATTCGCCACGGATGAGCCAAGCCCTCCTAATATTTTTTCATCGCAGTAAGGACAGTAGAAGTTTGATTGATGTTTTAAAGAAACATTCGCGTCTTAATGTTTTCATTTGCTGTATATAGATGGCACATTATTGGTTTGTATCCCAACAGTAGGTGGTGTTGTCAGTGGTGTACCACGACGGGGAGGAGGCAGGGAAAGGCCACTACATCGCAGACGTGCTCCACCCGCGGTGCGGCGGCTGGCTCCGCTGCAATGACCGCACCATCACGCCAGTGCTGGAGGCAGACCTGCTGCTGCATGCGCCGCCCCGCGTCCCCTACATGCTCTTCTACCACCTGTGATATGTAAATACCTGTTAAAATTTTGTATATTTTTTTAATTGTGTGATATTGGAGAGTCTGCCTGGATTGTTCTTCTCCCTAGTCATCACTTTTCTAAACCTTTTTGGAGACTATTTTTTATAGGCTGTTGGGCTCTAACATGACTTCTTAGAGTTTGAAATCGTCCGCTTCTCTATAAATAATTGAATGAGAAATATATATTATATATATAAATAATATTAGAGCGGCCCCTATTGTAAATAATTCAATGAAGTTTTCAAAATAAAGTCTTTACTACAATTGTTTTTAACTCTGACTCTACTTCTTTCTCCCCACCATTCTACTAAATGGGAACTCTTCATTGGGAAATGGTGCCATTAGTCACCTTGGACCAGAATTTGATTGAATATTCCAAGCGTCCGGAGGTACTGGTGTTATCGGACTTCTCACCCATCTGGTACCAGACTTCTGGTAACAGGAAGGTTGGTCCCTAATTTACCTTTAATCATTTTGAAGCTCTAATGGGAGCACAAGGATCCTTGGAGAAGGCAAAGTGAAAGGTTGCCTTTTTTTGTTGCCATACATGATTATTAGATAATACTTTAATAATAATGATTATCTTTTCCCTCATTTTAGTCACATCACCTATTTTTTGGGAATGGGTCAATTTTAATATACACTCATGCACAAAACTTAGGGGAAGGGGAAAGTCTGATGTCCCTGGTCATCTACTTTTTTTTTAAAGGAGACAGAGGCAATTTTGTTCATACTTAGTTATCTTGTGATAAGGCACAATTTGGATTTTAGATTATAAACACAAGGTAATAAGACCAAATCCCAAAAAAAAAAAAAAATATATATATATATATATATTTTTGGATTTGATCTCTTATTACCTTGTGTTATCTTGTATGTCTTCAAAAAAGGTCACTGTGTATCAAATATCTTTCAGAGTTATTGTCTGAATCTCGATATACATGCTAAAAAGTAAAACTTCCTTTAGTTTTGTCCATGAGTGTACTTACATTGCACCTCGAGATGTCTGAAATCTGATACAATTATTTAAAAAAATATCAGACTTTTAGGTGGTCTGGAAAGGATAAATTTTCTTTCAATTTTTGTGATCAAATTTTAATATACTTAGAGTACTTTGAAGTCTGAAATTTGGTATACCTGTTTAATCCTGCAAATATAGGGAGTGTACAAAATGTTGAATTTAGGTTTAGTTAGTTTGTTTCAAACAGCATCAGATGTTTATTTTATAGAAGTGCTATTGTGGTTTATAAAAAAACGAACATTTTATGAACAGAATGACAGCTCTTAAACCTTATTAAAGTTCACCTTAATAATTCTAGAAAAATAAAATATGTGTGTGAGTTATGTTTCACTAATAGATTTTAGACTCTTTTGTTGTTTCTTATATATTAAAGATTTCACAGATTCCATGAGTCCATACTCCTCTAGTAGTTTGATGATAAAAGCAGCCTCTCCCAAAGGTCCTGTTTAGTGCATATCCATATTCTAGGATAGGCCTAATTAGAGATGTTTAACTATTCATTTTTGTGTTGTTGCATCGGCTCCCCACTCTCTTTCTGAAATATATTTCAGGATTTTTAGTGTCTCTTCCTTTTCTAATAACTTCTTCAATATGTTTACTGGCATTAATTTCTAGATCCAGGGTGTAGCCAATATATTGATTAAATTGTTGTTCTCTTCAAATAATTTTTGTATAGTTTCTTATCTGTGGTAAAAATAAAAATGTTTCAGATTTTTGCAGATTAAAATATTTCTTAAAGAAATTCTTTATTTTTAGGGAGTCATTTAATTACACAGTGTAACACAATTTTTGTTCCTCAATTCTCACTATTTTTTCTGGTTTTTTAGGACACATAAAATTGAAAAATCGCAATTATACACTTGAGACTTTGGTTTTGAGTCTAGGACATCTATATTTATTTTAAAAATTCAAGGACACACAAGAAAAGCCTAATAATGATTACAATGCATTAAAAAAATAATTAAAATTAACATTTTGAAAAAAGAATCTCCTTATCATGCAACTGAAAGTTGCTGATGGCTTGCGCCATCTATTGGAATAAATATCAACTATTCTCGTTGATTTTTAATTATTCCAGAATTGGCCAAATACCCATTCTTGATTAATCAAGAAAAGCTAACCACGGACGCGTTTCGGGCTGTTGGCCCTCATCAGGGCCATTTAGTTGCTTTTTAGTTGTCGGAAATTTGCATATACATTGCCATTACGATTGAGCAAGTGTGCAAATTTTTAGGTTTCTAGGCAGTCTGAAAGTATGTTAAAATTACAAAATAAATAGCTTTGAAAGCTAGCAATCCCTATATATATAAAAGTCAGTGTATGTATGTATGTATGTATGTATGTATGTATGTATGTATGTGGGTATCTATGTCGGCTATACACGTCCACAATACGTAACTAATCTGACTGAAATTTTAACAGTATATAGAGTAGAATCTGGAAAAACTTATAGTGAAAATTTCAGGTCTCTATCCCGAATATTCCTCGAGTTATTTGCAAATTGCGTTGCAAATTTACCTTTTCGCTCGCGAGCAGCGCCTCTAGCGGTGAAGATGGGAGGTAAAATCAGCTGACCCAATGTACACGTAAAATGTGTTTTGACAGGACATAGAGAAAAATCTGGAAAAGATATTTATAGGATTTTTAGCCAATAAAAAATAAAATTGACAGGTTCTGGGCAAAAATAGTTGTTTTTTTAGTCAGAAAATGATGATGACAATATTGCTGTATCATGTTTGATTATCAGATACAAAATTATATCGGGAAAAATTCCAAAAAGCTGAGACCACGGGTGAAGCCAGTTCATTTTTAGTGTGCAGGAACAAAATTCTAACAGAAAAACATTCATTTGAGCAGAAGACACAAAGCCAGATCATCTCTTTATAAAAATATCGCTTCTCTGACACAAAGTTTGGAGCGGGACGTTTCACAAGAGTGACATCCACGGCGCCAATTTATAATTGTAACGAATAGTATTTGAATAAAAACATTTAATTGGGTAAAACCTGGGCGTTGCCCGGGTCATTCGGCAAGTTTAAAATAAAAAGGATGAAATAAAAATAAATATAAATAAAAATGTGTTAGGAAATCTTTGTAATTTTACAAGTTTTTCACAATTTCATCATGAATAGTCTGAAAGTATGTTAAAAATTGATAATAACATTCTGACTCTCTTCCAAACATATTTCCTGAAGACCTAGAAGTCTGACATTTTGTTCACTTGCATTCTCATTGGGAAGAATGTGTGTGAAAATTTTTAGGCTTCTACTGGAAAACACAAGGCAATAAGACCAAATCCAAATGAATAAATAGTGTGTGACGTTTCGGTAACAACACTGTTACCGAAACGTCACACACTATTTATTTGGATTTGGTCTTGTTCGTGTTCGTTTAAAAAAAAAAAAATAAAAGGGTGATCGATTGAAAGGAAAACCAATGGGGGAAATAAATGCACAGAAACACAGTATAACAAAAAGATTTATTTTAAAAATTAAAACAAAAGGGGCCAAAAACTATTACACTTATATATATATAGAATTATGGTTGTATTTAAAGATTAAAACAGAGCTAAAAAAACTAGATAAAAAAGGTTAAGCAAAAAAAGTAAAGTAAAATTAAAGTAGTCTTAGGGAAGGGAAAGGAGATAAAAATAAATGGCAGAGGGGGGTGTCGAGCGTTTGTTTACACAGTACCTCGTGGCAGCACCGTCGCAGGCTTGGCTTGGCTTGTCTTGTGCGATGTCCAATTGTCGCGACTCGTTGGTTGTCTAAGTGTCTTTTCCGCTCTCAAGTTGCTGCTTGAGGGATACTCCAATGCGTTCTCTCCGTCCACAAGACGCTGCTTGCAGGATAGCTTGACGTCTTTCCTTCCACAAGACACTGCTTGCAGGATAGCTTGACGTCTTTCCTTCCACAAGACGCTGCTTGCAGGATAGCTTTTAGACGTCTCTCCGTCTGGCAAGGGAACTCAACTTTCCCCTCCGCTTCTAACAAGGGAATCCTGCCAACTGACCAAAAAAGAATGTAACATGACGCTCCGTCGTCTCCGCCCACGCCGACCTTTGCCCTCGGTCGGTCCAAGCTGGGGCTATCTATAGATATAGATGTCTTGCTCGTTGTCTCCCTTCACCTAAGACCTTCCTTCTATGTACAAAAAGTAAAGGATCTATAAAATAGTTTTAACATTCTCCCACATAATTTTGCTCCGAAAGAAGCCAAAATTAAGTATAAGACAAAAGAGCATATATATACACAATACACACAAGAGTAGATATGCCTATTACATTACATAAAATACACATAAAAGAATACACATATTACACTTTTTTTTTTCTACAGGTACTTTCACTAGTCCTTCGAGTCATACCTTGCAGGCTTTCTGATTACCCTACCATATCTATTTCTAGAGTCCCTGGATTCAATATTGGGCCTATTTCCTAAAAATGCATCAGAATGGGGTTCGGTATTTGAATTGTCCTTTTGAATCGTCTTAACATTCGAGGATATTTCCAGAGGGTGTAAGCGCTGTAGAGCCCTGATCAAGGTTCCTGTGGATGTTTTAACATGGGCCACTCTCACTATTCCATCTTTTCCTGGTATGAGATTTACTATTCGCCCTTTAGGCCAAAACATTCTTTTAAGATTTTCTTGCCCGATCAGTACAACGTCTCCTACTTTCAACTGTCTTCTATCAATATTTTCGGATTTCTGAATCA
Organism: Cordylochernes scorpioides; assembly: GCA_030710605.1. Lineage (NCBI taxonomy): Eukaryota > Metazoa > Arthropoda > Arachnida > Pseudoscorpiones > Chernetidae > Cordylochernes > Cordylochernes scorpioides. The sequence goes on along the minus strand of CP092884.1, from coordinate 6,282,473 downwards.
GCGCGCCTAAATATTCCTTTAAGAATCTCTGCTTCAATTCTCTCTTCAGTTGACCTAACTCTCTGTATCTAGTGTGCAACATTTCTGGCTTTAAATTTTCAAATTCAGGAAAGCTAGACTCCGGACCATTTTGTAAAAACTCATTAGGAGTTAAAGGTTTTAGATCATTGTCGTCTTCAGAGACATAAGTGAGGGGTCGATTATTAATGATGGATTCGATTTCACAAAGGGCAGTCTGCAGTTGTACATATTTCAGCTTCCTGTGACCTAGCATCTTTATCAGCATTTCCTTTATTGTCCTAACCATTCTTTCCCAAAATCCTCCCCACCAAGGAGCAGAAGGAGGGATAAAAATCCATTGTATCCTTTCAATTGAGGTTTCCCTTTCAATTCTAATCCAATCCAATCTCTTGAATATTCTATTAAGTTTTGCGAAATTGGTGCCATTGTCGCTATATATTTTCTCGGGGCGCCCTCTCCGACAAATAAACCTATGGAGGGCCATCATGAAGACTCCTGTCTCTAAACTCTTCACCAACTCCAGATGAATAGCGCGATAGACGGCGCAAGTAAAGGCGGCTACCCACACTTTCCCACCTTCTTTCAAATGAAGAGGGCCTAATAAATCAACTCCTGTAACTTGGAAGGGTTTGCCCAGTCCAATTCTGTTTTCTGGCAAAGCTGCCATTGGTCTTTGCAGAGACTTTTCTTTAAGTCTCTTGCAAGCAATGCACTTACTGATAATTTTCTTTATCATTTTCCTTCCCCTGATTATCCAAAATTTCTCTCTCAGCTTTGATAAAATGAATTGCACGCCTACATGTCCATTCTTCAGGTGCACTTCCCATATAAGTTGCTCTACGAAGGGATGGTCGCCTGGTAGAATGATAGGAGTTTTAAATTCTTCTGGGACCTGTCCATGTAAAAGTTTGCTTTCTACACACCAAAGTCCGTCAGTGTTTTTTAATTTTTTAAAACTCTTGGTTGCATTCGATTTCTCTATGGAGACTTTCTCCTGAATCATTCGGATAAGCTTTTTTTCTGCTAAGTCTAATTCTGAAACTTTCAAAGGTCCTGTTTCAGTTGACTGTTTTTTAAGTTTCCCTAAAAATCTTAAAACATAGGACATTACCCTGATGTTGAGAGAGTAATTAGACCTCCTTGTCAGTATCCAGTCTTTATAATCGATGTTCAAATTAATGTTGGTTTTCGTAATGTTTTCTTCAACCTTTATTTCTTTTGGATTTATCGAGAACTCTGAATCGGGCCAGAATTCTTTAGGTTTTTTCAACCATTCGGGGCCCTCCCACCATCTGCTTTGCACAAACTGGCTTGGAGGGCAACCTCGAGACAGAAGATCGGCCGGGTTCAACTGACTAGGAACGAACCTCCAATCGTTCAAATTGGTAGTGGCCTGTATTTCTCTGACTCGGTTTCTCACGAAAACTCTCCACTCAATTTCTTTCTTTATCCAACTTAGCGCGGTAGTAGAGTCAGACCAAAGAGTTGTTTCACATTTTCTCTTCAAGGCAGCTTGGATTGCATTGGCTAGTCTAGCTCCTAGTACCATGGCCATTAATTCCAAGCGAGGGATCGTAATACTCTTCATAGGAGCTAATCTGACTTTGCTCCAAATCAAAGTTAGAGTATTTTCTCGTCCCGTTTCGCTCCTTAAATAGGCTACAGCTCCATAGCCTATTTGACTAGCGTCACAAAAGATATGAACTTCTGTAGGGAAAATGAGATCATTCCACATATATCTCGGTATCTTTATTAACTCTATGAATTTTATTTGATCCAACCAGGTTCGAAATTCCTGGGCCATACTTTCGGGTAGTGGTGTATCCCAACCTAGTTTCAGCCCCCATGATCGCTGCAGTAACAACTTCGGTGGCAAGAATACTGGAGCGCAAAATCCAAGTGGATCAAATATCCGCTGAACCATGGACAGTACCAACCTTTTCGTTAATTTGGGTTGAAGACTCAAATTGTCAGGGAGTTCGCATTTTAATGAATCTTCCATTTTATTCCAAACAACACCCAATATTTTTGTACAAGTCCCCTTTTCAGGGTTTTCCTCCAGAGAATATTCCCACTCTCGTAAGTCCATTTTAGCCTTGTCCATAATTTCAATTGCGGCCTTTTGAAATTCCTGCACTTCCTGTTTTGTTTCCAGCGAGGTAATACAATTGTCCATGTAGAAGGATTGAGCTAAAATCTTTGCCCATTGAACAAGTGGGCCTCTTATTGATTGAAGATGGTATTCTATTACGGCGTTCAGCACAAAAGGACTACAGTTTAAGCCAAATACAAGTCTCTTATGCCTGTAAGCTATTAGTTCTCTATCGCTCTCCTTTTCCCACCAAAGGAATCTAAGATAGTTCCGTTCAGATTCTTCAATCGCCACCATCTGGAATGCTTTTCTTATATCTGCCGTGACTCCAAATTTATTTTCCCGAAATCTTATCATCATTTCAGGGATTCTTTCCAATAAATTCGGTCCCTTTTCTAAACATTGATTCAAAGATAGTCCATTATGGCCTAGACAAGAAGCATCGAAAACCGGACGTATGGGCGTCGTTTTAGATTCCATCTTGTACACAGGGCGGTGAGGTAAATAATAGCCTCTTCTCTCGAGAGGATTTTCCTCGACTCTTTCAATGAGTCCTTCAGTCAGCCAGTCTCTAAAGATCTGACTATATTCGGTCAACTTATTCTGTGAGGTCATTTTCTTAGTGCTTATATCTAACCTTTTTATCGCTATGTCAAGATTGCTGGGGATTGACTCCTTTTCTACCTTCCAAGGTAGACCTACAGAATATCTCTGATCACTTTGTCTTTGAATTTTTGTTATAAACTTTTCTTTTATTTCCTGGTATCTGGTCTCTTTGGAGCAAGTTTCAACAGGATCCCTAATGCCTAGTACTTCTAGATCCCACAAATCCTTTAAATCGCATCGCGTTGTTAGCAGATTCAAAGTCTTCTGCACATTGTCATTGCTATCAATAATTGGCGAATTGCCCATTAGTGTCCAACCTAATTTCGTTTCCACCGCAGTTAAATCTGCTTCAACTTGAACTATTTTTCCTGTCAAAATCATACCTAGATAGTTAGCGCCAATCAATATGTCAATCTCTTGTCCTTTAAAACTGTCCTGAGACAATATTATGCCCTTAATCTTCAATTTTTCTAACCAGTCTCCTTTTGGCAAAGGTGGTATGGCGTCGCAAATTTTACGTTGATCCAGCGCCTCAATATGGATCACATCTCTTTTATTACCTAAATTCTTTAATTCTAACATAAATTTACCGTGATTTTCCTCACCAATCTTATTACCTCCAAAAAGACTTTTAGCCATAGTTATTTCGCCTTTTCTTTCTATTCCTACACTCCAGACTAACGACTGTTTGATATACGAAAACTGACTTCCACTGTCGAGGAGAATTCTAACCCTTCTAGAGGCATTTGGGCCTCTTAACAGTGCTACCGTGGTCATCAGCAAGACCTGACCTGTGCAGGCTTGACTAGAAAGCGATGCAATGGGTTCGGGTGCATTTTCTTTTAGATTTTCTCTTCCTGGTTTCGCTAACCGGTTAGAAGAATTTCCTTCACATAAAACTTCCAAGTGGTTTCTCCCACAGTTTTTGCACTCCAATTGTTCTCGGCACTGACTCTGTATGTGTCCCTTTCTTAAGCATTTGAAACATAGATGGGCACTACGTATTTTATCATTTCTCTCTCCCGGAGACATTTTCATTATGGAGCGGCATTGATGACTCGCATGATTTGTTCTTTCACAAAAGAAGCATTTTATATTAGTTCGCCCTCCGAACAGACTAGACACAGTGGCGGGTCTGAAATTGCTCCTGGTTCTGGTCCCATCATTGTAAGACCTTTTATAGGGTTCCTCCTGCCTAAAGCCTTTTTCCACAAATTTCAGCCGTTGAGCACTCCTTACTTCGGCTTTTAGAAAGTCCAATAATAACCTTAGCCTTTCTTGAGCTCCTCCAACACCTTTATCTGACTCTTCCCGTTTTGCTAACTCCATACCATAACCCGAAGACGGATGCCTGTGCCATATTTTCAAAATATCCGAAGGTAATGAAGACTCGACAAGAGGGTATAAAAAAATACCCGACAACTGGGGATCAATGCCCAGTGTCTCTAACGACCGGAGGTGACTGCTCAGTTCGTCGTACAGACTGCTTAAATTTCTATTTTCTTTCTTTACATTAGATATAACCGAATTCAATAGACGTCTGACATACAGTTCTGTCAGTATATTCGGGTCACCGAATCGCTCCTGTAGGGCTTGTACTGCCAAAGCATAGTTGGCGCCTGTAACGGGATAGCTTGCTACAACACGATAGGCTTCTGAATTTGGTACAATTGCTTGACGCAAATATAAAAACCGGTCGCTATCGGATAAATTCTTATTTTCGTGAATTTTCGAAAACTGCGCCCACCAAGACAACCAACATTCCAGAGAGCCATCATAGCTTTTTAGGGCTAACTCTGGTAATTTCACATTTATTACAGTGTCCTCGCTAGCAATCGGGATTGTTTCTTCTTTATCGGGATTCCGTAATACACTGACTTTCTGTTGAATATCAAACTTTTCCTCTTCATATTTATCGCATTCTTGCCATTCCCTATCAATACTTTCCTCTGTAATCCCTTCTTTCACTACCAATAAAGCCTGATATTTTTCGTTTAGATCTACAAGTTTCGTGAAATAAGACTCTAGTCTATTAAACTTAGAATAAATATCATTCCTATCAATTTGAGACTTTTCAAATTCCCCATTTATTTCATTAATAATTCTAGTGAAAGTACCTCTTATGGCTTTTCTGCGCTTTTTAAGTGCATCCATCTCCTCCATATTTCCTTTAAATCGATCACGTCCGGCTCACCAAAATGTTCGTGTTCGTTTAAAAAAAAAAAATAAAAGGGTGATCGATTGAAAGGAAAACCAATGGGGGAAATAAATGCACAGAAACACAGTATAACAAAAAGATTTATTTTAAAAATTAAAACAAAAGGGGCCAAAAACTATTACACTTATATATATATAGAATTATGGTTGTATTTAAAGATTAAAACAGAGCTAAAAAAACTAGATAAAAAAGGTTAAGCAAAAAAAGTAAAGTAAAATTAAAGTAGTCTTAGGGAAGGGAAAGGAGATAAAAATAAATGGCAGAGGGGGGTGTCGAGCGTTTGTTTACACAGTACCTCGTGGCAGCACCGTCGCAGGCTTGGCTTGGCTTGGCTTGTCTTGTGCGATGTCCAATTGTCGCGACTCGTTGGTTGTCTAAGTGTCTTTTCCGCTCTCAAGTTGCTGCTTGAGGGATACTCCAATGCGTTCTCTCCGTCCACAAGACGCTGCTTGCAGGATAGCTTGACGTCTTTCCTTCCACAAGACACTGCTTGCAGGATAGCTTGACGTCTTTCCTTCCACAAGACGCTGCTTGCAGGATAGCTTTTAGACGTCTCTCCGTCTGGCAAGGGAACTCAACTTTCCCCTCCGCTTCTAACAAGGGAATCCTGCCAACTGACCAAAAAAGAATGTAACATGACGCTCCGTCGTCTCCGCCCACGCCGACCTTTGCCCTCGGTCGGTCCAAGCTGGGGCTATCTATAGATATAGATGTCTTGCTCGTTGTCTCCCTTCACCTAAGACCTTCCTTCTATGTACAAAAAGTAAAGGATCTATAAAATAGTTTTAACAGGTCTTATTACCTTGTTTTTATAATCTATAATCCAAATTGTGCCTTATCGCTTCTACTGGAAGTTGTTAAAAAAAGATTACAAGATTCTTGGACAGTCATGCAGGTGTTGAAGCTTATTTTACTTTTTTTTCTTAAAAATATTTGTAGGCGCGCCTATGGGATTTAATAGCGTGTGATTAACATTTTACATTATCAAGTTTTTACAGCAACAATTACATTAGCAAACCTCAGCAATTTCTGACACGTATATGGGTTTATAATTGTCTAAGAAAACCCTCTAGAATGGTGTCATTTTGTCACCGAGACGTTGGGATTAATTAATTTTGTTAATGAATAAAATAATATAGTTGATATACATGTTATATGTGTGTATATGGGTCGGTCGGTGGAAGGATGGTCTAAACCGTTGGTTTTCAACTGCTACGACCCGTGTTTGATTCCCGCATTGGGCACTTTTTTCTGTTTAAAAAAAAAAATGCTCCAATGGCCCCCGATTCTCGCAAAAGTCCAACCCTACCAGCGAGTGCAAGTAACCAAACGGGGCTCTGGCACATTTGTAAGTGCAAAGTCGAACTGCTTTTCACATGTGTAGACATGTGGTGCACTTAGAGTAAAAGCAGTCACCTTCTTCTACCCACCATGATTATCATGGACTGTACCACGTGTACTAGGGATAAGCAAAAAAAATGTGTGTATGTGGTATAATAATAAGGTGGGGAAAGAGAAATAAGGACACCACAAGTTGGAAGAGAAGGAACCCAGGCGACCAGAGAGAGAGATGGGAGAGACCCAGGCCCGGCAAAGTCGGGCAGCCGTTCGTGTCGCACACAATCCCCAACTGTCTTAATAGTACCGAGGTTCCAAGTAACAGGCCCCAGTGGTCGCCCCTTGGAATGTCGCTGATGTCTAAAGTGACCGGACTTTACTCTCCCGTCTCTCTCTGGGTCGACTGTAGGTTTGCTTTATTATTCCTGGAAGAGTATATATTATGACATGTATACTGTATATAGAAATTTTTCTAAAATTATTAATATATTTTAAATAAATTCTCTCACAGATTATATATAGGAATATAGAATGCATAATCGTCAATGAAAATATTAGTGACTTGTTCAACTTTTATTATTGGTGTTTTATATATAAAAAAAATATATATATATATATATCTTTTGCACATCCCTACTACATGTAGTACAGGCCATAATAATCATGATGGGTAGAAGTGGGCGACTGCCTTTACTGTAAGTGCATCACATGTCTACACATGTGAAAAGCTGTTCGACTTTGCACTTACAAATGTACCAGAGCCCCGTTTGGTTACTTGTACTTTTGGGGGTTGGACTTTTGTAAGAATCGGGGGGGGGGTCATTGAAGCATTTTTTTTAAATCAGAAAAAAGTGCCCAATGCGGGAATCGAACCCAGGGCGTAGCGGTCGTAAACCAACGGTTTAGACCATCCTTCCACCGACCCCCATATAAAGAATATAAGTTGTGTGTGTAAAATAAATATATTTTCAATCATATACTAATTTATCATGGTAAAAAGAGGCTAAAAGTATAATGCAGATGGCTTTTGCATTGTCTGTAGTCATTTTTTTGGGAAAGAAGTTAAAAATACTCATTGCTTACTGTTGTTGTTTCTTATCCCTTTGTGTGAAGATTACACGAATTCCATGAGTTCATGATCTCATGGAATGGGGTATAGGGGTGCAGCTTTCGTTGATCATGGCAACCATGATCCAGGCACACTTTGGTGAAATCATTGCTTTCTACTGTCAAGATGTGTGAAGTATACCAAGCATATTTCAGTATGCCAATTGGCAACCAAGACAAACCTTGGGCACTTCAGTTGTAGTCTTTGCAATGAAACACTGGAAGCATGGGACAGAGGTGAAAACAAAGCAATGAGGTTTGCTATTCCAAGAATTTGGCGAGAGCACACTGGTCACTCGAATAACTGCTACTTTTACATGGTGGACCTTTCTAAACGGCGAAGGGGCAAGAATGCACCTGCTATCATCTATCCAGATATTCCTTCATCCATTGCTCTAGTTTTTCACAGTCATGAGTACCCAATACATACTTAGCCAAAGAAATACCCATCTACAACATTACATAGCAGTAAATCAGAGGATAAAGACAGCTTTCAAGACATAGAAGACACACACCGACACTTTCCCAGCCAAACTGATGTGGATGTGTGAGAACTTCTGACATCCAGACTCAAGCAGTGGAACCTGTTGGATGAAAGTGTGCAAATAACATGTCAGAGAAAACGGCACAAAATTTTTTCTTACTTCTACACACTTTGAGATGGAATCGCCTTCTACAACAAAGAGACGGGCCTATTTAAAGCCATTGACATTCCATGGAGCTCATAAGAATGGATGATTCTTATTGACAGCTCAAAAAAGAGCATGAATATGCCTCTATAATGGCGAACAAATGCCGTCTATCCCTTGCAGCACACTTGAAGGAAGACTCCATACATGTGAAGAATGCTTTGCAGTATCACAAATATAATTGGAGGCTGTTGGAGATTTAAAAATTATCGCCTTCTTGATGGGACTCCAGGGTGGGTTTACAAACCCATGTTTGATGTGAGTGGCCCTCACGATCCAACTTCCCTGTGGGGACAAGAAAGGTCGAGTGGAGGCAGCAACAAACAGTAAGTGATCTTCATTTCAAAATGATAGTCATAATACAGAGCAAGAACGGCGTCGGCTCAGTAGAAAGTAGGACTACCACAGACGGTGATGCACGCAGCAACACATCTAGGTAGAAAGTCAATCAGACTACGGATGGCGTACAAGTGACATGTGGGCGCGCTACTGCTTGTTGAAGGATACGCCGATCCACGGGTGATGACGTCACTCTGGCTGCCCCGGCATTCCTATAAATTGCCTCAATTTCCTTTTCCAACCATCTCCACAGTAGGTGCACCGTTGACGCATCCAGGTGTGCCAGAAGTAATTTGACGTATGGACCAACCTGCCTTTTTCAGTCCTATCACCATGCCCCTCGAAAAAGCATGTCTGCTGGAACTGATTCCGTTGACGACGGCCTGGCACTAACTGCTATTACGTGTATTTTGAAACAAGAACAAAATTTCTACGATGATTTTCCTTGAAAAAAACAATGGCACGGATATCGTCCTTTCTGCAAGTTCCTTCCCTTATATCTTACTCCACGTACGCACGAGATCATTTGCATAACTCAGTGAGGCGCGACTACCCTGAAATTTGCCTAATTTTCTGGCCAATCAATCTCTTTTGGTGTTCCATTTTCAATGTCGCGCAGTGTATTTTTACTCAGAAGTGTCATTTTGACAAAATTAAACAAAAGAAAAATGAAAAATTTGTTCTTGAAAAGACAAAATAGCAAAAAAAAAAGTGCAAGACCTCGGAAAAGGTGCAAACATTTTTTAATCCAGGACAAAATGAAATGCAGTTTTAGTCCATTTTCAAGAAGTAGTTTCATAAATTAATGTTAAAAATCAAAGGTGCTGCACCCAAAAATCCGCCCTTTATACATCACTCAGAAAACTCGTGGTCATCGCCGGTTATTCTAGTATATAAGAAAGACGCTAACTGGCGTTTCTGTGTCGCGTACAAACGATTAAACAAAGTTACTAAAAAAGGACGTTTACCCACTCCCCTAAATTGATGATGCACTTGATTCCCTGAAAAAGGAGCCAGTTTTTATTCATTAATGGACCTCCATTCGGGATATAGAGAAAAACTGCCTTTATTTCTCCTGATGGACTGTAATGAATTCCTAGTCATCCCTTTGGCCTCTGTAATGCTCCTTTAACATTTGAGCGCACGTGATGGACAAGATACTGAAAGGTCTGAAATGGACAATGGCCCTCTATTATTTAGACGACATCGTGGTATCTTCCAAAACGTTCGAGGAATATTTATACAAACTTGAAATCATACTACAGTGTCTTAACAAAGTCGAGCTGCGTATAAAAAATGACTTTTGGAACCAAACGAATCAAAGTGTTTGGACTCCTCTTCGTTTCTAGAGGCATTTATCCCGACTCAGAAAAGATCTCCAGGTTTCCGAGCCCAAATATATAAAGGATGTGATAATTCCTATTATCGTAGGTTTATCGAGTATTTCGCTGAGAAAAAGTTGCTCCTCTACACGAAGTTCTCAAAAAGGATAAGCAACTCGCGTTGAACTCTCATCAAAATACTTTTGAATCCTTGAAATTTTGAGGAAAAACTCCCAACTTATGCTTTAAGAATTAATATATACAGTTATCAGCGTCATGCGTTCTTAATTCTGTCACCGTTTGCTTTTGGTTCAGTGGTAGAATGCTCGCCTGCCACGCGGGCGCCCCGGGTTCGATTACCGGCCGATGCATTTTTTTTTTTTTTTACAATTTTTAAAACTCATTTATATATTATACAAGAATGACATCCACGGCGCCAATTTATAATTGTAACGAATAGTATTTGAATAAAAGCATTTAATCGGGTAAACCCCGGGCGTTGCCCGGGTCATTCGGCTAGTCTTATCTAAGAAGGAGAAGAATAGCTCAACAACGGAAGAGAATGCTATGCCGCAATATGGGCCATCAACAAATTTTGACCGTACCTTTTTGTTAGTAAGTTTGTCGTCATTGATCATCACGGTCTTTGCTGGTTGTCCAACCTGAAGAACCCAAAAGGAAGACTTTGAACTCTAAGAATATGACGTTACGGTTGTTAACAAAAGTGGCCGCAAACACCAAGAGGCTGACTTCCCCCAGATCCTTCTGTTTCTTCTATCAATTTACTAATTTTTGGGTATTTTCTTTGTTCATCTTCGCGCGAAGCACGTAAGGGCAGTTATTGAGGTTATATCATCATCTGCTGATAAAGGGCATTGGGTACCCTCTGGAAGTAGGGTAATGTCACCGATCGCAGCACATCATCAACGTATCGTTGAGCCGTCATAGTGCCCTGAATACGAACTAAAGGTGACTTGGTATCGCGATTGCGCCCCAAACCATGATTCCGCGTTGTCACGCGGTGGGGCGTTCCACAAATGCTGCCGGATTTAACCTTTCTCCACGTCGACGCCACACGTGTACACGGCGACTATCACTGGACAAGCAGAAGCGTGACTCATTTGTCTGATTCTCCTGATTCAAGCGCTGGATGATATTCCGAGAAATAAATATCATCCAGCTTGAATCAGGAGAATCAGATGATACAATGATGATATACCCTCAATAACTGCTCTTACGTGCTTCGAGGCTGAACAAAGAAAAGATCCAAAAATTAGTAAATTGATAGAAGAAATAGAAAGATCAGGTGCCGAATCGAAAGGAACTGTTAAAAAGAAATTTTGTAAAAAAGAATTTCGGACCTTCCCTCTAAGGAAACCAACACCTTTTAGTTATTTCCAAGCATCTAATCTTAAAACTATTAAAAATTCTATACGACACTCCTACAGCAGGCTATCATGAATTTTAGAAATCCCTTGAGAGAGTTAAGAACAAATATTTTTGGCTGAGAGTTCGAGATATACGAGAGTAAGTACACAGTGTGAAAAGTGTCAAAGAAAGAAACAGACGGCTCAACAGCCACCCGGACTACTTAAACCCATTCCTCCTGGAGCCTATCCTTGGAAGATTTCCCAAGTCTAATAGTGGTAATAAGTTAGTCTGTACCGATTTTTCATCCCGATTCGCCAAGGCCTTACCATTTTTTAAGGATTCAAACTACTGTTAGGATTCAAGTTTCGCTACCGATAAACCAGGCACTCTCTAATTACTAGGCTTGTAGTTTACTAACTGCAACCAAATTGAAAGCGAAATTTAAACATCAAAGTATATATTTACAATAAACTTACATATAAAATTCAACTTATCTTTACAGACAAAATAAACTTGTCATTACTAACAATACCCAAGTTTTTTTTTGTTTATACACGTGACCAACTTCTTTAGGATCACGGTTAAGAGCTCCTCGTAGATCAGCAAATTGTCACCGATGATATGTCATAGATGGAGCTTGAGTCCCTTTACTCCAGCTTCTCGTAGTCCACCAAAATGTGGCACCCTTGAGAGTTGAATTTGCAGTCTGTTCCTTCATTGGCTAAAATGGCAGCCAGATTATTTAATTGCTCTTGAGCCAACTAAAAGTTAGTTTCTTCGCGGCTCCTACATAATTAGTTATTTTATCAATGTAGAGCTCGATTAAGCGTCCTCTACGATAAAAACATCGACAAATATAAACAAAATAATAAATTTACCAATTCTAAACTCTAACATGCTCCCCGGATTGACGGACTCCCATCAAGAACTGTCGGGCCACTAGAAGAATACCACCTTGACCAGAACGCCAGTGGCGGTCCGAATAGAAACCACCAGTCCGTTCTTTCCAGGATGGACCTCCAGGACTCAACATATCAGCTACTTGGCAATCTTTCCTCTTTGACCAACACAAACGCGTTGACCCAGACATTAGGTACGATAATTATCCACTTATTGCCTTGTTGTAAACTGCTTATATAGTCACTTGACCATCTCTTCCACATAACTCTCAAACATAACACCACTCGCTGAACTAAATGCCATCTGGACAACAGATGACACAGTTAGTGGATCTTCTGGGACGTAAGATGACATTGTGGTTAATAAATTATGGCTGGGTGTTAACGCCTGTTGGTCGTTGGGATCATTACTCGGGGGATATAAGGGCCTGGAATTGAAATATGATTCAATTTGGACGATCACGGTTAAGAGCTTCTCGTAGGTCAGCAAATTGTCACCGATGCTACGTCACAGATGGAGCTTGAGTCCCTTTATTCCACCAAAATGGGAGAACCTTGAGGGTTGAATTTTCAGTCTGTGCCTTCATTGTCTGAAATGGTATCCAGATCACTTAATTTCTCTTGAGCCAACTAAATTTTAGCGAGCAATTTCTTCGCTACAAAATTGGTTCTTTTATCACCGTAGAGCTGGATACAGCGTCCTCTACAAGCCACAGAACGTACAAAGGCTGACATAAATGTAGGGATAGAGGCATTCGTGACCCATTCCAGATGTACCGCCCGGGTCACGAGGTACACGAAGAGACAAATATATCACTTTTCTACCTTTGATCCTCAACTTTAGACACGTAAATTCAAGGCCTCAGCGTAGTCCACCCCGGTTATCGGAAAAGGCTTTCCTGGTGTCAACATTTCCCTCGTTAGGTCACTCATTAGTTGATTTTAGGATGGCATTATTGTACTGGCAACAGGTTATACCTACTCGGATGCATTTTTATTTGATTCTTTTGGCATTTATATTCTAATATTTCTGCCTCAATACGGACAAAATCAGTTGGAAACTGCCATGTATTGTCCGCAAATGAATCTCGTGAATCAATTTTTGTCAATTATTTTACAAACAGGAGCCGTTTAAGCTTATCAATAATGAGGAAAGAATGTTGTTTATTTGTATTTGATTAGTGACCTGATCTCCCTCGACTTCTGATTGGACGAATGTGGCCGTGTTTGCATATAAAGGGGTTCATAGGTAATACGTGGGCGCTTCCAAGGGTGGTTGTGTGGAGTCGGTGAGCTTGGTCCGTGTCTGGTGATCTCCTCGCATACTGTGTAACCCCGGTCCGCTCCGTATCAACACTGCAATAAAAGATAAGTACTGTTTTTAATAAATGATCGTGTTTTCATTTACGTCCTCCCTTTTTCTTGTACTTTTAAATACGCTCCAGGAACTTGGGTTACCTGAATAAATAAATAATAATTGTACTTTTGAGTATAGGCGTTTCTGTGTGTTAAGTTACTTTTACTTGAGGTCCTAGTACTTTGTACTTTTGTGTGTGAACCCGATTAAAAAACTTTAGTGTGCATATGAAAACTCATATCAAAGATTGAATGATTTTTGGTACAATAGCACTTTGAATCACGAGGCAGCTGGTGAAGAATGCCCATCTTCCTCAGACATCAAAGAGAACGAGGATGCGTTAATTGATTTTTGAATAAATAAAAATAAAACCCACTGGAATTTTAGAATATGCTCATATTTCACATGCATTTGGAAACAGCAATGATTTGAATGCGGAATAAAAAATTCAAAAAATTTGTTGTTATTATTGTGAGGGAAAGATGGAGAGTGAGTGAGTGGATGCGGGTGGAGGTTCTTCCGGCGACAGCCCGCGCAGCTCAAGAATGACAGCGCATCAAGGAATATC